>QNGE01001436.1:29804-58979 GCA_008508345.1 Paragonimus westermani | reverse complement strand
TGTAACTGCTTTTCGTCTGACTGCTCCCCTTTGGCCTGTCTGACAAGGTTGCACCTGGAAGGACCGGAGTCCTAGTCAGCATAGCCCGCCGGATCAAAACAGTACACAAGCCCGACCACCACGTCAAGGTAGCAGTATAGGTCGGGCTTTGTAGACAAGAGGAACTTATGACCTGATGAGTAAATACAAAGCGCCTGTTAAGGGCGCTTACAGGAGAGAAGTTTATGTGCAGTTGTGGAATTCCGTTGTTGTGATTATGTAATGAACGGACGCAGTGACACTTACTTTAAACTCGAGAGATCGATATGACACAACCCAGTTTCTAGACCAACCGTGATGCCGACGTCACTTGCGTTATCTTTCCGGTATGGCTAATTTGATAAGGAATATGCAATTCTACGGCTGACTGGTAACAGATGGTCAATCTGCAGATCAGTGATTGACGCTATTGAGAACAGGTGAGCAACCACGGTAATTCAATTATCCTAGAGTTAAGAGATTTGTGAAGTTCAGAGCTGCAAAAACAGTCACGTTTGGGAATACGCACACAGGGGATGAAAATATTCCTAATTCATGAACGCATCAAGCACGCGTACCAGTGACTTGACGTGGGATAATTCACTTGAGTTAAGCATGAAGCCGCTAGGTGAGAACATGAATCATTGCTGTAATCATAATTTGGAAAAGGGTACGACACACCACTGATTTGCTGAAACTACTGCTTCTTGGAGAACTCAGAGTGACTTCCAGACGTGACCGAAGCCAATCACCAGACAATGAAAAGAAAGGCACACCTTCATCTGCGACTTCGGTTAAAGACCTTCCTTGTAAGTGGAAGAATGAGATGTGTGTTTCATTCACGTGATTTAACAACCGTCTTTAAAATGTCTTCTACTCGGCTATGCTCGAATCGTAACATATCGTAAGCAATGATGACAGGACAGTCCAAAATTCGTCTACATACGTTGAAAAAAATTAAAGGGAGAAAGTGGAAGGCACAAAGTGTGACCGCAGTTGTATCATTCACACTGGACAGCTAACCCAACTCGATACAAAGTAACGACCTGTGTAAACCGAATGCGGGAAACTGTCGGGACAAATGGAACACGTACCAGTGGAGTGAGAAGTCCGGTCCCGCGATGAGGATCAAATGCACCGGGAGTCATCAGATTCAAACTGGGGTCCGGAGAGAGCGCCAGACCAGATGGTTGCAGGTGGGCAAACTCATTCGGCGGATAACTAGGTGTGGGATCCAACGCCGGATCTACAGAGATCCAAAGACATAAAAGGAAATGATGCCCATAAATAGCAAATAAACTGAGGAAAGAGAACACGCGCTTTTCCTACATAACAAAACAATTAAAGAATAACAAAAACACAATGCGAAGAAAATAAGCTCGTCTGAGGAGCGTAGATAAGAACACGGACCGGTATTTATTCGCACTAAAACAATCTATCCATTCGACAAGACCGATCGCAAATGAGTGGCAAAAAATTTGTGTTAGTGGCAGTCGTTGCAAACTGATTTACCCGGAAAAGTAGAAGGCAGTAAAGTGCATTTGCATAGAACAGCAAATCACACGCGCACACGTGGAACGCAATTGGAGAACGGACCAAGGATTAATTCGGGCCCGCACACAACCGAAAAAGACTGGCGAAAACTGACAGTGGATTAATATACGCGCGGCGGTAAAACAATGAGCACCAATGTCACCCATAAAAGCAGTTCTATGAGGCTGACCTTTCAAGTGCATGTAGCTGGAATGAAAGTGTATTCGTGAACCAGAGTTTAAAAAACCTGCATAGACTAGACGGGAACAGTAACCAGAGAACGTTTCACAGATTTGGGACGCAATAAAACAGTATATCAGGATGGAATTCCACCTTAGTCTACAGAGGACTTAATACAGGAGGAAATCATGTTCACCGCAGTCGATATGCAAAAAACAGTACAGCAGAGGGATATGCCAGGATTTCGGAAGGGAGATGTAAACTGGTGAAGCTTAGTGAACAGCGCCGTTGACTTGAAAGTTCAGTCGTTTTAAACTAAGCGCAGCGAAATAGTTTGCACAAACTGTTTCAGTAGCTGACAATAACACACTTGGATCACAAGTACTGGGTCGAGAGAAATGAGGCATATTCGTAGCAAGTTCGTGAACCAGACGTTTTAGATGTCTATGTTCGGCCTGTTAGGTATTAATTAACCCTTCTGTTGATCTGTAGCTAGACAAAATTTACCAGAATGCACACTGGCTATCACAACGACAGGGATTCGAAATGAATTCCGGTGAGACATTCGAATTTGTCGTGGTTTGTATCTGTTTGCAAGTTAGCGGATAAACCCAATTAGTAACAAAATAAACTCCTAGCTACAGTTTTCCTACTGAATTGTGCCAGTTAAAACCGAGTCAATTTAGAAGTGAAATTTCACGATGAAACTTCTCTTGTTAGGTGAAAAGCTGTTAGATGAGAATGCACCAAACAAGCGAAGGAATAAAGTTTGGAAATACGGATCCAACAAATCCTGACCAACTTCGTCCGTTTAAACCCATCAGACGAGGAAAAGCTGAACAAAATTCAGATAAACAACCTCCGTGCTTCGAACTTATGCACTGGTCCCGTGAGTAACATTTGTGATGAGGCAGAACATAACTAATCTCGCAACCACGTTTCAGACTACCTAGACGAACTCGAACAATATAACCCAAATGCTTGTCTTGCTAAACAGACAGCACAAAGTATAGCTTGGTGTACGGCTCCGAAACGGACAGGAATTGTGCTCACAAAATAGACGAGATTGGGCTGGAGCAGTTTCCTCATTGGAGAACATGCAGTTGATCAAAGCCCATGTGCAGGCTGTTGCCAGTGGAACAGAGGACAAACAACGCCAGGAACTCCGAACGGCGATCAGTGATACGGCAAACTTGTTTTTAAGATGTTGGTGAATAGAATTGTTTGTTTGAAAATGTGCCAAACTCAAACACCCAAGCTGTTTGAGTCAAAATCGAGGGAGACAATAACCCAGTGGCTAATCAAACTGCAACACGACTGCTGTCCAATAATAGTCGCGGATGTAAATATTTTTGTTTCTCTATAAAAAAAGGCCATTTTTCTCTAGTAAACAGATCGTTTAGCACCATTCACATTATTCTCGGTGTTTTCGATGCATTAGCCGAGTGAGCGGCGGCCCCCAATCATTAGTGTGGTGCCAGTTAGCCCAGGGGGTTGGATTATGGCTATCGTTAGGCAAGTTTACCACAACTGGAGTACACATTTAACAAAAACTCAAGCACGCAATGCAGTTTGAGTCGATATGTCAGTGAAGCGGGGCTTTCGTAAGCAACGGTACAAGCAGACCTTTGCTGAAGCATGATGAAAGGGTAACGTAGAAATCTGCTTACTCGAGGCATCGGACTGATGAATGCCACTTGGACGAACGGCCGAATTTGTTGCGTTCATAGTGCACGAGTGTAGCGATCCAAGTGAGGATGGATACACAGAATTTGTCGAGGAAGAGTAGGGAAAAGGCTGTAACGGGTGATAATAAAGGATGGAGCAAGTAATTAGCCGACAGAACGTAAAATTCGGGAACTTTACAGATAAACTGATAGAACGGGATTTAAGTGAAGAAAAACCGAACGAACAATGGATACGGAGGAAAATCTGGCCTGAGCTAGGTGAAGATAAAATGGTAGTAATGGGACGAACACCAATTTTGTTTCAGAGAGAAACAGCATCACAACTGTCCACCACTAGATAACACGTTTTGCGAAACTGAATGTGTTTGTGACAATCCAAGCAAAAGAAGTATCATGGGCGATAAGCAACTCAAAGAATTGTCACGACATACTTTGCCATTGAGAGAAGTCCCCAAGACTGAAATCAAGTACAGCGTTCTCCCTGGACAGAAACCTCAAGAGGACGTATAAAATCGGTTACATTACGTATCAGCTTCGAAGAAACAAACTCCATGGAGTTATACATGAAACACCCTTTATGAGTTAAAGTGTGCTGATAGTCCCCACAGAAAAAACAGTAGGCCTAGTCCTGTCGAAGCGAACTCGGACGGTCCACATAGTGATGATGGGGTTCACCACCAAAACAGAACACCGATAGTGAACAAACTTCATGTACTACACTGAGTAGTCAAAATCTTATCTAAATCCAACACAGAAACTTATTCTAAGGCTCAATCAGTCGAATTAATCGAGGGTTCCTTGAGTCGAATCATCATTATTCGATAGAGGTTTAGATGAAGACAACTTGTAGTGTCTCAACCCGGATGTAGTACAGCAGTAAATGTTAAATCACACAACACTATTTAGTGTCATGTCTGCTCTTTATCCTTTGGTCTGAGCAGCTTGTAGATCTTGTTGTTTTCATCGATGCATAATTCACCATGTTTGATGATTGTGTGAACGTCGTAACAAGCTGTAAGTGACGAGTCCTCGACAGTATACCTCCATTCAGGTGGTGGATAATACATTAAGATACAAAGAACGGTTTCGCCGATTTCCCATAAGTGTTGGCCGTTTCCGTAAAGCAGAAGTGTCTAATCATAAACAGATTGAGAATAACACAATGTTAGGAGCAATTTGTGTTTCAATCACCTCGGTTGTTTCACAACACTCTCGAGGTGATTGAAACGTAGGGTATTACAACTTTTTCCTAACGTAGTGTTATTCTCAATCTGTTTATCAATAACAGGTTAACCACGACGCCCAAACTGTTTGACTTCATTCGTATTAAATTTGGTGCGAATGTTTTACAACAGAACTGTTCAACTCTGATTTGCATTCGCATCCATCAGATTCTATGAAGGCGCTTTCATCCCCGAAAAAAACACTTTCATCTAAGAAACGGTGATCTCCCCCAGAATATGTTTTTGTTATCTCGATTATTACATCTGGTGTGTTGGCAGACGATGTAGATAGAAATCCCTATCCAGTTATGAGAATATCCACGAGGGAGGCAACTACATCGTGCTTGTGTTAAGAAAAAACCGCCCAGCCGCTTTACACGTTAGACGAAAGAGAGCACAAGCTTTCAGGGCACCTCGTAACAACGTAGCGGTGCCTTGACAACTTATTAAGCAACATATTACGGAGATCGGAGTCTAGTATAATGCTCAAATCAGAGGTTAAAGCATATAGTACAGACGAGGTATGGCATTCGTCAGGAGTCTCTATACAACTTTCGGAAAAAGTAGGGCCAATGGCAAGCATACATTTCAATCGAATATTAAGGACGGGTACAAACTGAATCCATTAGCACAGTCTTACCAAGTGCGAGGACGGATGTATCGATTGGGCCATTGACGAACCGGCCGCGTATGCAGGTGCAAGTGGAACGGAGCCAGTAGCCCCGTGGGAGACTGGCGGGATATGGGGCAAAAAGGCAGGCAATAGGTGCGATGGCTGGGAAACGGATCCAGCATTCTCTGCGGGCCACAAACCGGAACTTGAGGTGTTGCCACAAACTGCAGATGGATCTTTCAATATAACATAGGTGGGAACACAATTACCATAAATCCAATGAAGCGTAGTACATGTATTAGTCACCAACTGCGCAAAAAGTTCAGACGACACGCTCCGCCTATGATCTACCACAGATTCCTAATCACTACGGTTGCCATCCGCATATCCCATGGGGATTGAGACAGACATGTAAGAAAGGAGAGATGTAACTCGAATTCCTTTACATTCAACTACACAAACTCCCACCACAAATGCCGTCCAAAACAGGAAAACGCGAACAAAACCAAAATCCACACTAATAGAGCTCAGTCACATGTGAGAACTACGTGTGAACACGTACAAACTCGACAGTTGTCAGTCCGGACATGATAAAGAATGAGGAGACTGTTGGAACCAAGGCAGGTGAAATGTCAAGTTGGACATTGAAAATTGGCAACAGCGGTAGGAGCAAAGGCAGCGGCGATTGCGGCGAGAGTGTCAGTCGAACCACAATTCTGAGGTTGGAGCAAAGCGATGTGTAGATATGTGAAACGAACACATACGCACATTCACACACAAACACACACAGACCGCACAGCAAAACCGCCTGTTCGGCACGTACGAGAAAGCAGCCCCTTGGGATCGCCTGGATTTTAATACAGAACACATGCACGGAAGCACACAAGCGGGCACACAGATGTTTCATCAACACACACACACACAAACAAACAAACAAACAAGCCCCGGGGTTAGAAATTAGAAGCGCATGCATGTTTAGGCATATACATAAATGGAGATATACATCTATATTCCACAATCTCCGTGAGTGAAAAGAGAGTTTGCAGATATGCGATGTGGATAAAATTAACATCACACTTTTCCAGATTCGAAAGCATACCAAACGATAGCTGTTTGTGAACTATCGATCAATCCGATAGATGATTGCAAAAGAGCGAACGGGCAATCAAATGTGACATGTTGATAGGCAGAACGAGCATGTTAAGTGTACAGTAGAAGTGATTAGGAAAGACATCCTTATGTACCGTTTGTATTTGGCGATTCCATGGAGACATTTGTTTGACATTGAAACAACATTGGGCTCAGGTCGAGTTCAGGTGGCTAACAACTAAGTGGTTGGATTCACTGTTCCATCTTAGAAAGCACCGTCTGTACACGTAATGCCATCGTCCACAGGTGAGCAAGACTCATCATCAGCGGTAGTAATTGCTGTTGAGGCCTAACCATAGAATGAGGAGAAAGATAGGACTGATTTGCCAACAAAGCTCCTATGTCTACACTCAACATGTAACACCGAGATACCCATATCTTACCAACAAGCAGCCAAGTTGTAAGTTCGAGTAGGGCGGTACTCCGTTCTGTTCATTGTACTCGGTTCACTGAGTCCTACCAGTTGTCACCCAATCTAACACCTCTGAACAAAGACTATGAATCGGCAGGTACCCAACCCCGGAAATGAACCTTACACAGAGTGGCTAACCCGCTGGTAGATAATGTTAATTCTCGATGCCGAATCACCATTCTTCTACCTCGTTCTGCAGCAGAGACAGTAGATTAGAAACTGGTCAAAACCATAACAGTAGTAGTCAATCTAAACAGCTGGGAAGTTTGCAACCCAACTAACAGGAACCAGCCACAACTGATAGCCCACTCTGAAACTGAAGCGAAGAGGGGGCAAAACCGATCAGAAAATGCAAAACTGGATATTAGACAGACCGCATTAAGAACCATTACTTCACAGTACCACACTACGATGAATATGTTTGTCAGACTCCTTCAAAGACTTCTGTCGGCGTAAACGATCAACACAATTACATTCGGGAAGGTCACCATATTCCCAGGCTAAAAAATTGTTCCATACACATTAGAATAAGGGTGGACGTAAAAACGCGAAAACTTGAATTTGATGGTGCACAGACAAAACGATGAAAAGGTTCACATCGCAGCATACTCAATCGTCCAATAAGCCCGATAGGAATGAGTTCAAGGGTCACGAAAAATTTGACTATAAAAAAGGGATCATGGAAGAACCGTGTGCGGAAACCAGTGTGAAGTTTGTCACAGGACTGGATAAGGTTGCGAACACAATGTTTCAACAGTAAATCGCTTGCACGTCTTTAAAAGGGATTACATAAGATAAGTAAAGTATACAAGTGTACTGAATTGAGGCAGCGAGGAACAAAAAATACTTGCGGACAAACCAGCAACAAGCCAGAGTCAATTTAACTCACCATTTGTTGTAACTGTATTTCCGCTAACAACTTGCAATGTATCACCCTGGTTGACAGACTTAGGAACACCAATCAAAAATGAAGTCCGCTTTATTGCATTTCGGCTCTCAAACAGAATAGATCTGCTGGTCCAAACGACTTCCTGTTGGCACTTTCCAAATTAGGTGGGGAGGCGTTAGCAGAAGCAACGATCCACCCGTTTCAACATGTGTGGACGACGGAGACCATCCATCCCTGCTGGGGTCACTCGATAATAGTTCCCATATTTAAGAAGGCAGTTTGGGGTTCTTGTGAAAACCAGAGGAATTAGTTTAACTTCAATCATTACTGAGGTGCTGGCATTCACTGTACTTCGTCGACTCACTGCAGCTCGGGGAGCAAACATCAGGGAAGAATAGGCAGGGTTTCGTCTTCGATGAAGATGTATCCATCAAACATTCTCCTCGACAAATCCTGGAGCAGCGTCAGAAGTACTGTCTATCAACATTTGCCGTATTTCTCAACCATGAAGGCACGTTCGACTAACTAGATCGATATACACATTTAGAGTCGCTCAAATGCACGTGGTGCACTGACCAAGTATGTAAACACACTGTTAACACTCAATTCCCGTACTTCAGCCCAAGTTCGGGTTTATGGTGAACTGTCTGACCGTTTCGGTACCAGCAGTGGCGTAATCCACAGCCGTCAACTTTTACCATTTTTGTTTGCTTTTGTCACAGATGAATTAATGGAAGACTCTCTACGATACTCGCAAGATGCCGGCGTGAACGTGTTGTTTGGCTGACCGACCTTGAATATGCTGACAACTTTCGTGCAGAGCAAGCAATCCTAGAGGCTATTTCGTATTCGGTTACATACTTCAGAATGCGCTCTGCGGTCTCAAAATGCAAACATCGCTTTGATTATGCAATCAGGTACTTAATATTTGACAATGAATTATGGAGGTCATTGACTGATTAGTGCATTTGAGAAGCTGCATCAACGGCGGCGGCAGTCTAAGATGGCTAGGTTATGTACTGAGAATGCCAGCTAGTTATCTGTCACATCAAACACTCGCTGTCGACGTTACGGCCGACTGATGTAAGGTGTGAGGTGGACAGATGATTTAGCGTAAGGAAACAAGGTCGTGCACTAAGGTGTTCGTCAGTGAAAGTCGGGCTCGGTTCCCCAATTAGAGACCTCATGACTCACAGAGTCGATAGCTGGAGAAGTTAGGTGAGATGGCAGTTAATTAGGCTCGGTGGTGTGAACGTTGCCGGTATTCGGCCAAGTTGCTTTTTGTTGTGTCCGAAAAAGACACTTGGCCAGCAAGTTCGTTTATCGCGCAAACTTGCGTACAGGTCATGTTAAAAAACTAAACCATAATCGCGTGCACTCATTTGCACGACAGCATGCACTCACATACATTGGGTGACAGTACGTTGTCATTCACCTTGGTAAACGTTCTCACACAGCACGTATACACTGTTCCGATAGTCTCTTCTCGTCCGTCGTGTTCGGGGCTTGTCCTCTTCCCCCTGAATATCGCCTGTGGGTAACATACTACTTGTGAGTAGTATACTACTCACAACGAAACTGCCTGTTATACAACACTCCTCCCCCTTCTGAGGTTCCTTGGTTCCTTTGCATTTGTTTTCGAATCCTCTCCGATCGACGCGGTGTTTCCTCCCGGATTATTGATCTTCTGGTTCGTCGAGCCGGCATCTCGTGCCACGTTGCCAACTCACTGGTATGCACTCGTTTCGTCTAGTCGTCCTTCTTGATCGTGTGTACTGGGCCCCGTCTGGTAATTACCAAATACGGACCTTTCAAGTTGGGCAAAAGTTTTCTTGATCCTGGTCCGCTGGCACCCATGTTCCGATGGTCTCGATATTTCACCCGTCCTCCTAGGTTGGACAACGTAGATGCTTTCTGATCCGGAACGCCAGTCGCTTCGATCCAACGGGTGAAGTATTTGTCATGACCAGAACGTACTGGTTACCGCGGGCGCTCAGTGGAAATGGGCCCATAAGATCCATCGACCAGAGTTCACCGATTTCAGAGACTGGTATTGGCTGTAAGGGCTGTTGGGCTCCCCGATTGTCGCCTTTCAGTCACTGACATTGTTGGCATGCACGTTCGTCGTGTTCGGGGCTTGTCCTCTTCCTCCTGAATGTCGCCTGTGGGTAATATACTACGTGTGAGTAGTATACTACTCACAACGAAAATGCCTGTTATACAACACCTTTGAAGTACATTTAAAGATCCTGAAAGTTGTCTTTCTTATGACGCCTTATTTTCACTTACAGCCCGGTGGTTTGTTTGCAAGATACAGTTAACTTAATGCTAACTGTCTGAAATATAGACGTAGCTATCGTTAATAGCTACATCCACTTTTCTTCCCTTCCATTTTTTCTTCCTGTACAATCTTTGCTTTTTTCTCCACGGTTGTGTGACGGTTAAATCTCGAAGAGAATCACTGATGTACTGCTGTCTATGATAATAACGATTATGATCAGTGTGTATATTGCGACATACGATAACCAAAAAGTATTTGAACAATGACTGTCCAAGAATGGGTAAACCCCAGGAGGTACAACTAAAGATAGCTAACAGCAAGTGAAAACAAAACATCCGCACGCTTTGAAGCATTTAAAGACATGTTAGGAACGTTTGAATAATCAATCAGGAGAACACAGTCACGGACGTAACAAGATGGGTGACAAGGTAGTTTGAGAACTGTTTTAAACCTGATCACCTCTTGACGTTTTGCAATATATTGAAATATACAAGCAAACAAACATAAGTAAACCTGTCGAAATCCCGAAAACGTCGATTGTCTCCGAGCTACAGTTTGAGGATTCCAACCTTCAACGCGATCTTCCCCACCTTAGTATATTTTGCGGAAGTTTCCAAAGTTCGCTCATTTAAGTTTACAAATTGAAGCAGACCATACGACATGATTCGTATTTGCGTAAAATCAGTAAACCAATGAGTCCATCAATTTATCGCGGATTTCCATAGGGAAAACCGACTTCGCAATATCGGGTAAAACGCATGGTATGGAAACGTATGGAATAATCGCTTACGATGAGAGAGGAACAGAAGAACCAGAAAACGAACTGCTTATTCGCAGCACGCCGACCCATCAAACTGAGGTTCCAAGCAGCCTGCTTTGAGATTTGAACAGAAGTAAAACCCCAAGATAAAATTATACGGAAGCCTTGTTTTGCCAAGTCAACTTCAACAGCCTCGTAAGATTTTTGCATAAGCACACGCTAGCCGATCGTATAAACGTAAGATGCCTTGATAATCGATAAAGTCAATATTTCGGTTTGAATAAAGATTGACGTCACACCATTGACGCTTCACTCACCTCATGTTTTAAACTAAGCCAATCGAAACAAGGCCAGAAGATTGCCCCTTAAATTTTCTACTTGACATGATTGATGTGTGTCCGTAGCGGATCAATAAACTAGTGATAAGCGGCACGGTGAGCTTCAGCAGCCGACCATTTAGTTAGCTCGTAAGTCTAACACACTGATGTACATCACAGACTTTAGTGATGGGATGCTGCCGCGCAAATCCACACACAATGGTTGTGTTGAAATTCAGAGAAGCCCGCCCTAACGAGGAAACGACTGAGGCCAAGAAGTGTACAGCTGTGTACAAAATGCTGTGATGCAAATGACCATTTAGCTAGTGAGTGAGTGAGCAACATCAGTGGTTTTCGCCCGTAGCGCATAAATGTGACTCTTTTTAGTAAATAGCAGCTGATCAGAGCAACTGACACAAACATCTGCTACCTGCCTAGTAGAAGTAGCTTCAGATGTAATCGAAGAAGACAACGGCTATGAATCGCAACCAACTGTAAACAATCGGTCAACATGGGTCGATCTAACTGACCAGTTGTCCTGGAGAACAGGTACGCGGAGAATGTACAGAAATTTAAAGAGATATGCAGCCCGACTACAAAATCACGTACATGCACGTGCGACTGGTTCGTTAAGAATCGGTTAGAATTTATCTAACCAATCGACATGTCGATGGATAGCCCAAATGACGCGGCAAACGGTGAAACGCAGCGTGCTGCGTCCATATGAGCACTTACGCGGACGTTCGGTCTACTTAGACAATTAACACGAAAGCAAGGAAGAGGTGAATGGTAGGTAGCTTGAGGATAGAGGCATTTATCTCAAAGATTGAGTTCACGAAATTAAACCGGAGAAATCTGAATACTGTAACCTGTGCAACGTAACAACAGTCAGCCAGAAGAGGAATCAATAGACTACAAAGGTTACGACTTCACTCAATCATAGAATCCGTGAAGAAGCTGCACATGTCAGTCACCCATTCAATTAAATCACATGAGTTCATTACGTCTGAAAGACATTCTGGGACAAGATCACTTTGGCCTCAAAATTGGAAGCTCGCAAACGAACAATTCTAATCAAGTCGGAGGCTAGAATGCTCAATCTGAACTTTTAGCGGAGGCTAAAGCGATGGTTTCATTTCAGAACAGACAGAAAAACACCAAGGTAGATTCACACATTCAATAGAAGGGATCAAGGACTGCTTCGAGTGCCTAGAGAGAAAAACCACAATAGCAGATGGCAGTTTGAAAGTTTGGAACGAATCGTTCGTTATGTTTGTCTAAACTATACAGTTAGGATAGGATAAACAGAAAACGAGCAAACATTGACACGGTGCACTCCCTCCGTAACCTATCCGGCATGGATGAAAACGATTTTCCAGCTCGTGCAAAAACGCGCGTGTGTGCACACACAAGTATGTACAAAACGTTTGCGTGTCAAAACAGATGTTTGGAGGTCAACTAATGGCTGCGAAGGGACGAAATTCGAGCGCAGGTAGCGGACGTAAACAGAAGAAGAATACTAACGGAGTCCCAGCCAAAAAGAGAAGCAGACATGTTCACTTGTGTAACAAGCGATAGTAGCTGTTTTAAAGGCAGAAGTTTAGATGCACAGTTATTTGGTCGCATTGACTGGATCCTTTAGGAGGGAGAAACACAATGCGTGAGACCACAAGCGGTGAATGAGCCTATATTAAATAGATACGTGTAAGTAGAGTAGAGGAGGTGCAGCGATCTTTGGCAGATTCTCGGTTCTAAGTGTGAGCATAGACGAACCAACATATTATTACAGTCAGTGATAGAGAGAGGGAGGAAAGACGTTTTACGGAGGCCGTTTTTTGATAATTGAAATAGATCTCTCAATGACATCAGTTGGGTTCCTAGTACTCACTGATCATTCGAATTTCCCGTCTGTGACCTAATTCCAGCAATCACCATATTGTACCAAGCACCAATGTGTGCAGCCGATCAAGGTCGTTTTGAAGGATGGAGCTACTGTGCTCGATAAAAAGGCGACACTTCCTCAGGAACCTGTTCCTGATCACTGGGATAAGGTCGACCCACGAACGATTTAGATGAAGAATGCTTCAATCGTTCACACGCCAAAAAATGCGAAGTACACACGAGAGGGGCCCACTAGTTTTCAGTTCGCTTAGAACAAAGATGGACAAATCGAACGCCATATTAAATGCCCGGGCTGCAGTTACCGACAGATAGTGTTCTTGTGTTGTGTGGATTTGGAGTACACGACCAACAAGTAAGCTAACCATGAAGTACGCATCAGGCCTAGCAACCCGATATGCTGTGAGACTTCCGCAATAGCCTCATAATTGCATGCTGATTTGGTGTTCATCGTATTCCAGTCGCAAAGTTTACGATACAGGAGATACTGTTCACGCCCGCGATAGCTCACCGGGTATACAAACCGATTCGAAGAGATCGGATTGCCTTTCAAAAAAGTAGATTAACTGGTGCTGCATGTCAAACAGTTCAGCAGAGGTGTGAGTAACGAACTCTTATCACATCGCACAGGATAGACTAGTATCTTCCAAACTACCGTGCTTGACACAGTGATAGTAGAAGGGCTTCAACTTGTCTAAAAAAAAGGGTTAATTTCTCGAACAGTGATGCGTACCATTCGTCCGTAATACGTTACTAGTGCCTCAGGACAGGAATATAGATTACAATCATTAAGAGACAATGAGCACCAAAATACAGCAACCTGAAATGCAGCAATAAACACCACAGTGATGATGGATCTGTCTCTATTTTATAATAAAAAAATCATGTACACACCTAAGCAAATTAAACTGATGACCAAAGTTAGACAAACAAGGTTGGTCTACAGAGCCAGAACGAGGAATGGTCACAAAAACTATACGCGTGAATCACAAACACTGAAGAAATAGGAGTGGTGCGGTGGTAGAACACTTGAACGTATCGTCCTGAATGGGAGCACCCAACCTAGTTCATGGACTGACTACACTGACCACACGCCAGAGTCCCGAAGTTTGTATATGTGATTAAATGGAAGAGAACACAACCAAAGCAGACGGAGGAACTGAATGTGGACGTTTTGAACTAATTGTGCGGTGTAACAACAAGCAAGAAAGAAAGCAAAAACCAAGCCAATTAAATCAGTTTCAAGCAAGACTGAAAATGCAAAAACGATGACAAAAGTGGTAGTTTCTGTCAAGACGGCAGAGAAGTTTGAAATTCTAAGTCAAACAACCAGCGGTACGAACAGTCCACAACGATGCCCCCATAGGTCACAGAATGCAAATGACGTCATTATCGTAGTCATCATACACAAGAATACGTCAGCTTATACTGGTGCTCAACTGTCACCCAGCCGCAAACAGAACAATTCTTAACTAGGAAGCAAAATAAACAGAAGAGACGGAGGTGTTGGAATGCCATTTTACCGTGTTTCAACATTCGAGGCTGACAGTTCTGCACACTAACTGTTGTCTACAAAGCATAAAGTTTACCTCTAATCATTAATTTTCATTCCACTCTTACATATCACAAAGAATACAATCACTGTATACCTCGATGCACACAGAAACCTCCCCGCATCCTGGAAAATTCCGCAAACCAAAGTTCAACAGACGAGAGGAGTCTCATAGAAATACATGCGAACAAATCAATGGTGTACACGTTACCGTCAGCAACAACCAACAACTCATGATCGGTGTACCGGAGAGACTGCACCAACAAACCCCACACAACATACCTAAGCTATAATATGAATCGAACACGTTACCACTCGCAACAGCTACGGAGCTGCCAGCGGTCGATAAACCCAGTGTGTTCGAGGAAGATGGAAAGCGAAGCTCAGTGGACTTCAATTGTGGAAGAGATGCCGGATCTGGGTCTTGCTTCGTTCGCAAAGAAGCTTCCGTGTCCACCAGTGCGGTGAGACAATTTGGCGAATCTGCGCCGGATCGTAATGAAGTGTATGCACCGGCCGCACCACACTGGTCCACGCCGCCGCTATTGCCGTTTACCCGGTCGGTCATCGGCATAGTTCCGGAGAGAAAACTAGCACCACTAAGTAGTAATGACCGTGCTAGACCTGATGGTACTGTCGTTTGTGAGTTTGTTGAATGCAGCATATCATTTTCTTTCGAACTGTTCCCCTTCGATTCTCTTGATCCAACGACCGAATCGTAGAGCTGATCAGGAAATGCAAAAGGTGAAATAAACGAAACTGAATCGATAGGTTGGAATGTATTCAAGAAAAAACGAAAAACAGAGTGTAACAATCGGAATAAAACTTGGTGTGCTCATTTAAACCACACAGCATCAATGCTACAACAAAATGTACAGCGAGAGAGAGCATGAAAAGTGTCAACACTGACAAGATTAGAACAAATAGTGAGCGATCCCGTCAGATATTTTGGCGGAACTGACGCTCCTGATGTAATTGAATTTCTTGATTGTCTCGAATCACTCACTATCGACAGTGAACTTCGGTGCGATTCCGTACCAGTTCGATAACATCATTCGTTTGGCATGTATAAGTGAAACCTCTGTCAAGGTGACTTAAGCTGCCCGTGAAGTAACACAGAGTGAGGTGACATCATTTGCAAATTATAGGCCTCGAAATCTAATCCATTGGAGCATCCCCACTTCACCATAGTTATGGTTCATGAAAGAACTCCGAAATTCCGTAAAATACAAGATTAAATGAAGAGAGGTTGGGTGATTCTGTCGCACTCAACTTGACATGTCAAAGGTCAGTGATAAAAACCGTAAATTTAATGGAACCCTACGTTTGCCCATAAACTGCAATCGTAATATTGATACACTTAGTGATAGGCGATTCCAAAGTACGGTCGCATCTATTAAGATAAAGACAGTCATGATGTTTACGAAAACAACGAATATCGGTGGTGCTTAACGTCCGGTAGAATGTGAAAAGTTGATCAATGCAGTCACAGTCAAGGTAAAACACAGTTTGCTCTCTCCGCGTATAGTCTGTGATCTACAACAGCGGCGAACAGCGTTGCAGCGATAAAACGCAGGTCAGCGACCGAAATAAAACAAAACCGAGACAAACAAGGTAGCACCCGTTGACGATTGTGGATCAGAACGTGGCTGCATCGTTGTTCAATACTTTCGGGAGCAGAACAGCAGAAAATTTCAGGAACTACACATTAGGGATTTGAGAAGTCAACTAAAGAACGAACACGCAGTCGTGTGAATGCCAACGAGGTCAAGGGAGCAAACGAATAAGCAACAGCCAATTCAGTGGGGCATATACGGATCAGGAGTGTGTATTGTGAAGAAATGAAAAAAACCAAAGGGTAATGTAATATAACAGGATACCCACGAATCCCAGTATGCAAGTAAGCCTGGGTGAATGTACGACCAGTCGAACTGGGCACGTCAGTTTATTTTAACCAAAACGGCATCAAGTAGGCAAGAACACATACATGCAAGATATATCGTTCAACCAACATTAACGCACACAACCTCAACATGAACGCCACCTCCCAGATTACTTGGGTGGTCTCCACTGCTAACGACTCCGAAATTGAACGATAAAGATAATTCTCACACACATCAGCGCCAATAATCGTAAGAACTTGCAAGAGCAAGCTATCACAGGCAACCCCTGACAAACGACCACTTTCCCCACAAAACAGCCTGCGTGTAGTTCAGAGAAAACTTACCCTCAGATGATGATAAATGGAACACGGCATAAGCAATCGCATACATACATACACATAGGCACACGAGGGCGCAGGACAAAAACAACTAAGAAATACAGCTTAGTGTCTAGGCAACACAGCACAAACCACAGTGATGTGACACTGGCTGTTCTCTCAACGCTGCCCACTCCTCCTCCTCCTCCTCCTCCTCCTCCTCCTTGAAGTGGAGAAAGCAGCAAAGGCAGACAGTGCAGCTTCTCCAGAACATTTCACTTGTTCCGAATAACCGGCAAAATTTTGCTTGCACAGATGCGCAAGTCATTAATAAACACACATACACACAACCAACCGCTCATAAGCTTAGCATCTGAATGCTTAAGAAAATTTCCAAGTCTGCACAAAAGACCTGCTTTCGCATAGTTGCTCGACAGTCAGAAAACAGATGCAGTCGCATTATCATCCATTCGACTTGTTCATCATTCCCCTCCCACCCACCTCGCAAAAAAACCCTCTAATGTAACCGCAGCTGTGATTGCAGCTGAGATGATACAATAACAAAATAACAGCCATCGAGACAGTTTTCAGTGGTGGACGGGAGGGGGTTGCACACTGACTGATGGTACCGAAAACGTTGGTGTATTTCGCACGCAAGTACACTCGATGCGAATCTACGCGCACACATCATACTACATCCCTGACGTACCGGGGTGATAGCGGTAGCAACAATCCGCGAAGTAAAAAAGAAACTAGTAACAATACACGTCAACTTACGAAGATGAAATACGTAAAAGGCCAAAGAAGCTCATTTCGTTCGGATGAAGAAACCCGGACCAGATTAAACAGTAAAGAGCGTAGACTTGCCTCATTATAAAACATCTGCTGGCATGCGGCACAGAAAATCACAAATGGCCTGGATGGTATTGACAGGTTGGCCATCTCGACGCAAAAGGAGTGGAGGTAGTCGTGGCCTGACCACATGACCATACAATAGTCGGGGTCGGTATCAGTGAGCCGTTTCGGGCTCATGCATGTGCAACCAAAAGCGATCCTTACAACGAAGCAAATTGTATGGAAATAAGCGAGGACGTTACAGACTGTGAAACCCGGAATGAACAGTTGCACATGAAGGGGATAGAAGTAGTTAGCATCCTCTAGCCAGCTCGGGTCTCGCCTGAGAATGGCAAGGCTATGTGTAACATTTCGTCACACTTTTACACATATGCACCGGGTGAACATCCGCTCATCCGGAGTGAGTGAAGCAACTCACTGGTATCATTTACCTCATGATACCGATTGACTGCATGGTATTTGCTGAATACCAAACCTTCACCTATTTACGAACTGATCCGATCAAGCACCATTTCCCCGAGCTTCGCATAGTGACAGGAAAAAACCAACAAATTTAGCAATTTATTGAAAAGGGGGAAGGTGGGCAAACTAATGGTTTGGGCACAACTGGAACAACTACACTGAGAGCGTTAAAGCGCTGTGAAACCAAAAAGATGACGCAAACAGATGGCTACAAGCAGATCTCCATTAAGTACCATACTACGCGATCACAGAAGTTTTCTGTGATGCATGCAGAGAAGCCGCTTAGCATCACCCTAAGGTGGCAGTACTCAATCTTCGCATGAGTTTTCCAACTGTCCCACTTACGCTGATCTGCTCGATCGACTGACTTTAGTCACAGAGAAGCGAGTATACACAAGTGGGATTTCAATAGGCCGAGAGCGGAAGCCATGTCAGATTCGAATCAGCTAACCCAAGCTGATCGACCTTGTCGACTTTTTCTAAGAATGCGGCAGAAACTAATACCGAAACTATCGTTCGCATGTTGAACGCTTCAGCTGTGTGGATGACAGGTTGATGAAAGAACTGAATGAAAGAGTCAGGATAGTCACAACCCATGAAAGTAAACGATTCAGCAGCTCGCAATTTCTCCCCGTTGCCAGCAGCCTTCTCAAATGACATTTAGGGCCGTGGATGAGCCTCATTAGCATGCAATGTGAACGAATAGCCGTACGAGTGAAAACAGTATGCGCAAACTATGTGTCAGTTGTGAATTGTGAACATCTCGACGAATTGTTTCAATAACCAGCCCACTTGAAGCACGTGGACTAACGGAGACAACTGTGGACGAGGACAATGAGGATGTGTCTTGGTACTGATATGTTCGCCGAGCTTGGCATTTAGATTGCAAACGTTTCATCACCAAGCGAGGTGACATCATCAGTGCGTGAGTGTTACGTGGATGCCTGCAAGCGGTGTAAACAAGAGGAATATATACGGGGGTGTAGATTTTGGAGACTGCATGCGACCACAAGGCGTTGTCTGAACATTAACTGTGCTCAGCTCACCAAGGTCGAGTGGGGGAGTGCATTGCTCTTGCCTAGACATGTACTTTTAGAGATGGGGAATGGCGGAATGTCCACTACGGTTGAATAAATCAAGCAAGTTGGTGACCATCATTTATTTGATCTTTGATGAACACCGGTCACCAATCTGATCACCACTTTCGACTCCGTAAATGACCCTCATTAGTTAACCCAAGTCAACGCAATCTCACCATACAATGTATGTTGGCCAAAATAGAACAAAAACGTGGCAATTAATATGAGGCTGCTATGACCAGAGGATTGTTTTCGTTTTCGCCTGTTGGTACCGAATTGGTCCACGTTTTGTAAAGATTATTCTGCCGACTTCTCTGTGCATGCAACTGACCTCACGATGTTTTACCTCGCATGGCGGAACAGTATCGCGTGAGTTAACGGAACTGAAGGGGGAAACGGTGACCAGATGAATGATCAGTATTCTTCACGTGAGTGATAGTTACGAATAAGCCAACAGGGACAAACGATCGCTTCTGGACAATAGATACTCTGGCTCTTACATCCTAATAGAGTGAAGCACGTTGGAGTGAAGACAGTACATTTTACAAAGAATGTCCACGCCTAATCTGTGTGAATCAAGCGCTGTGAACCACAATTTCCATTTGCTCGTTCAGAAACGTACATTAGTTAATCGTGTCCACAACATCACAAGCGAATGACGTTATATGAAGATAGGACACGTAGGTTACTCGATATTCATATACATAAACAAAAATCAATCCGCTTTCCCACCGGAGCTGGAAATACTGAAGGAGCAAGGAATAAATACTTCACGTCAAACAATTTTGCCGTATAAACCCACTGAAGGCGCTTCGTCTCTTTAGGCTGTCACTTCATTTATGAAGCTCGTGCATGTCGTCATATTGGATGATGCCAGTGAGTTAAAAACATTGTAATATGCAATACGTTGATGGTATCTCTATAGCCTGTGATCACCCAGGCAATTTAGATCGCCTTAAACAGCCTGCTCACTTAGTCTGTGCAGAATGTACTTTACTCTTCAAATGTGCAGGTATTTGTTCAGGGATTGAAGCGACCCGTACCTGCGATCACCCTTGCAGTAAACGGAGGTGCGAGTGAGGCAGGCAGTAATCACATTTAAACGACCAGAATGGCGTTTATCAACCTGTACTATGCCCGGTGACCAAAGTGCACGATCTTTCTGTACGTAAATGGTGTTTGTACATTTCATCTCCCCAGCTGGAAGATATCCGACTATTACCCATGCGCAACAGTAACCGTCTGTGCACGAATGCAAACGCATGGTGAACGTAACAGTTCAGTAACGAGAGTATCAGCAGACGAATATCCTGGTATACTAATGTCAACGCACATTTGCCTGACGCAATCTTCTGGTATAGGTTTCGTTCAACTAGATACGTGCTTCGTGGGCCACTGCATCCACTGACTGACACTATCATGTTTTCGGAAAGTGCTTCATACTGGAAAAGACACCGCAGCGATCAGACAATAGCTTCCAACACGAAACAATCGACATCGAGGTTTGCGTCTGTAGACCCAACATGCCATCCGATTGAAGATCAACAGACCCGAACACCCACAGTGGGAGACACTGACTGGTATAGCCCAATCCTAATAAAGAAGCCTGTGTGGAAGATCTGTTCTAACATAAGTTTACTCCACTACTACTCTCTATTAGCCCCATGCCGTTTGGCGATGTGTGGAGTCTACACGTATATCACTGAGTTACTTAGAAGTCATCTATGATGTAACTCAGTGTTGTGCAACCGTTACCAGCATGAGAACAAGTGACTAGAGTTACCAGCGGCGCTCATACAAACTAGCGGGCGAACGGATGAGAACTTTGGTTCGTAACACGAAGAGTTGCCCGTCCGATTCCTAATGCAGACTAACCCTACATGATGAGTCGAAACAAGGGCAAAACCAGTAATAGAGTATCACGTTGAGTGCGAGTAACAAGAAACAGTGTGAACAGAAATTAACACTGATGTAACACCCGATATCTGGATGGCACACGCATGTAAACAAATTCGAAAGGACGATTAGATAACACAACAGAGGGAAATGGTTGTTGCGTCGCTTTTATTACCGAAGCCAACCCTACGTAACCGACAAAAAGGTAGTGGAAGGACAGGCGGTGTTTATTTTCTGTTGGAGAAAAGATCAGTACGAACGTACGGGGGAATCGATCAGACCCCTGTGCATTAGTGGACGCACACAAATGAATTTCTGAGAGTTGGAACATTACAAAAGATGTCAATCATTATGGTTTAAAACCAGTAATCTCCTGTCGACATTAGAGATCAATAAATAAGTCAGATGAGAACAGTCAATCAGATAAAATTTCAACGATCCCAAACAGAGGTCACTAATGGGAATGAGTTGAAATTGCAGTAAACGATAAAAAAAGAACTCCCGAAAAAAATGGTCGAAAAAGCACGGTAATGGTAAGACAAAATGTAAACGCTATGGTCGTAAACCCGAACTAATCAACGTGACCGGTAAATACTCAACGATCATCAGGACCAAAGTACCTATGTGGCCAGTTGATTTGGAGAAAACAATGACAGACAAAATAACCTTGAATGCGAGTCGGAACATAATAGGATGGAACTTTATGGACATTGCTGCCATGCAAGATGAAGAAATAAACACACAAAAGCGAAGAAGGATGAAGAACCATCAGAGCACAGACATACAGAGAGCGTTTGAAAAATAGATCGGTAATTAGGGCTACGTACTTCAAAATTCAATGTTGTAAAATGGCGAACGTGGCATATTTGTATATCGTTAAAACGTATTAACGGAATGATGCACCCTTAACTGGTAAGTGCATACTGGGCTCAAAGTGGCACAGCGAAAACGACGAGGTCACCTACTGGTCAAACCGCTTCCAATCCTGGTTACTTTGACTGATTCTGACCAAAGCTGAGCAACCTGAAAGTGTGGAACACATAGCAGGGCGCAACAGCAAAAGTCGATAACTTCCCAAGTGGATATAGCAATCGATGACCCACAGTGTCTACCACATCAAACGGTACATTTCCACGTCAGTAGGAGGCATCGAGGGGTATTCAACTGAGAAGTTATGTCCAATGTGAAGCAATTCGCACGCGGAAAGTGAAGGTGATGTTTGGACATCTGAAAGCACCGGAAAATGGTACGAAGCGCATAACCCTACCCTTTCGTTTTTCCCTCGCACGGATACACAATACGGAAAACTTGGACTCGGATGTGGGAAAAGCTGCAGAATGGAAAGTGAGCAGTTTTGCATTACGACTAAGAAACACCACAAAGAGACCAGCATGTCAACTACCATAGTAGGGTCACTGGTT
Source organism: Paragonimus westermani (assembly GCA_008508345.1). Lineage (NCBI taxonomy): Eukaryota > Metazoa > Platyhelminthes > Trematoda > Plagiorchiida > Troglotrematidae > Paragonimus > Paragonimus westermani. The sequence goes on along the minus strand of QNGE01001436.1, from coordinate 36,552 downwards.
CCCAATGTGTGCATTTAAACGCAGTGCAAGTGAAAGGAAGATGAGGGAAGAAGGGGAAGCAGGCTGTTGAGTGCAAAAATCAAATAGGTTTACTCCCCCACATCATAGAAAAGCGCATGTTTAAGTTCAAAAGCCATGCACAGCAAACTACGGCTCATCGGTTACCAAACCGTTCATTCTCTGCCGAGAGCATGGCACGACGGTGTAAGATACGGGTGATCATATGATGACCTGGTAAAAAGGGACCTGAGATACTGCAATCGACCCAGTCTCTAACCAGAGATGTCAGGTACGATGGCAGCTAGCCAGACTCAGTGGTGTGAATATGGTAGCTGTTTGACTGAGGTGTCTGTGAAGTAAGCGCAATCTCTGAGGCAGAGCAGTAAATGTTATCTCATTCCTACTTTGCAACACGTAGACATCCTGGTGCCGAATGGTTGAGTTTAGACCTCAGAAGTTTCCTGCAATATCTTATTCTTCCCCTTGTGCTAACCTTACCTTTATAATATAATAATCGTGGGGCGAGTAAGCCGCGGTTATATGTGCACTCCCACCACGAAGATCGTGATAAACCACAATCATAATTTAGCTATTCGGTAACGATATTCTCAGTACGTGAGCGCTTGATCATCAGTGCCGAAATTACCAGCCGGAAGGTGAGGCAAACGAATTCATTATGACATGTCTGAAATATCTGTACAAAGGTCTCATGTTCACAGGTTACAAGTGACCTTGTGGGAAAATGGAAGATGAATGGACCTTCGCGACATGTTTCCAGCACCCTGATTGATCATCCAATATCCAGTCGGCAGGGTCTGGCCAATAACTATGTGTCACAGCATTATGTAGCATTTCAGACTTCAGATTTAGATTACTCATTCAGGATTAGCCTATCCCGCTGATAAGGAGAATGCCGCGAAAGAAAAATCCACGTACCGAGAAAGAACAGCTGACAGCAGGAGTGACTACAAAAAGCTGGTACGTCGAAAGACGTTTCCAAATGGTCACAAGAGATTCAGTTTACCAAGCAGTACCTGTTGAAATTACCCAACGGAACTGTCAGGACGATCATAATTGGTAGTCGTGCTACCACTAGATAACCTTAAGAGTTGGCCCAACAGTGGGTGCCGATCAAGACTCGGCGTGAAAGATGCATAGCGGAAATCCACAGTGCGTAGCCCAACAATCGCAATCTATCCAGCTTTCCCAATTTTCCATATAATTCAACATCCGACGACTTTCATAAATGAATATTAGCAAGCTGGCAACAACCAACAGGTATCAACCTAAAAGTCTGTTAACACGCTCTGTCTGCCACTCAAGTGGATTAATACGGAGATAAAGACCGTGACAACTTTCAATAGACGGATATCGCATACTTGGAAATGCGAAATCCTACTTTAAATGACATATTTGTAACGTGATGTTCCACAGAGTTCACAATAATGCCAACAGTGTATAAGTCGGGGACCAAACCAGTTTCGCTTGAAAATGCGTTAGCTAATTGAAAATGTTAGCTTTCCGGATAGCTCATCGTGAATGCTCCAGGTAGCGGATCAGGGGACGACTTTCACGTGAGTCAGTGGCAAACTACACTAACTTGTTCCACTTAAAAATAACCATAGGCAAAACCGTAGTATACCTGAGAGTACTGATCTTGTCCTGCCTCGGTGGTGGGAACAAATACCAATCTATCGATGGCTGAGCAGTGTGGCTAAGCTAGAACAGGCGCCCGGGTGACCCGTGTACGACGTAAGCTACAGGGATGAAGGGTTTGAAGGCTAGATTTTGTTTCGATGGTCATTAACAATCTCGTGGTTAGATATCCCATTCGAAATGACGTGGAATGGAGACAACTGGAGCCTGCGTTGTAAACATGCTTGTTTTGACCACGTTTCATGACGCAGTCCACGTTATCTGATCAGTAAATTTTCATTCCAACGAGGAAGCACAAACTCGCAGACAACTCGTTATTGACTCATGGAAATTAGCGGATAACTCCAATGGGTGGTATATTACTTCCATATGGAACTCAAATGCCCTTTCTTTTAAGTGGCACTGGAGATGTCCACATTACCATGACAGATCCTGAGTTGCCATAACAATATGATGGCTGTGTTAGTTCTCGTTGAACATTGTAAATGCAGTATTCCTACAACTAGGGAACACAAAAATCGGTCATATTAGGGGGAGTGGTTGTTGAGAAAGAGGTAGTCACATTTGTCAATATTTCAACTGCACGTGATTGCTCCTAGCATGCCACACAATAAAAGGACAGGTAGTGTGCCCAAAAATACTTTTTCATTTTATTCTATTTGCCTCAAATATTTCCCCATTGGTGCTCAATTAGCGTCCGCTTCTCTTGAGTGTGCCACTGAACTATAGTAGCACTCGGCAACCCTTCGAAACATGTCAATAGAGCTGCACGGAACAAATGACTATAGCTGGTCCACTAAATAAAACGTTTTCGCAACTGAGATGACTTCATCCCCTCATTTTACTGAGTCCATTTTCAAGTTCTTCGTGCTGAATGCAAACGATATTAACATGTAAGTGATGAAAAGTGAACAAATAGACGGACCGTTGCTTAAGAAGGCGTGAACACACCAGGGCGATTTTAAGATAATCTCCTCCTTTCTCATACTGATTATTCTCTCAGCATTCAGGAAGTCGACCACTTGCCTTACTGACTGCCTGCTTCAACCGATGTCAAGTAGGTTCGGTTAGTTCGGTCGAGTTCGACACGATCTCGAGCAGATTAGAAGCGCTGTATTTTAATTCAGACCTAGTGTGATGACAGTTGTGAAATCTGTGATGTATGCGTGTGCGGCATTGGGGGGGGGCTGCGACCTCGGATGAACAATCGATACCCGAACGTTACATATGTCCTAAGTATGGTTGATCCTTCCACTGTTGAACTTGTGTGAGATGGAGGTGATAAAAGCGCAAAGCTACATCTCGAGGTTTATGTAAGGTCTGACATTAAAAGACGTGACGATGGCTGAACAAAGGCTAGGACCAGGGTGAATTGGTAATAGACCTGTAGAAATATGCACTGCATGTGGTTAGCTGGAACGTACTCAATCTTGGGAAGACCATCACTTGTTTTACAGTTCATGCGGCAACAAAATAACCGGAACTGGAACTCCAACCCTCAGATGCCACGAAATTGACAGCGAAGTCAATAAATTTAGAGGTCAGTAGTAAATGTGAGAGAAAATGTTAGCGGTGATTGCTGTAGGTAGGACGCGTACTGAAGAGGCAGTCATTATAAAAGTCAAAAAATCACTTTTCAACAACATAAGTTCTTCTACAGAATGCGTGTCTCTACGAGAGTGGTTACTGTCCCGGGAGCGATATATATATATATATATATATATATATATATATATATACTAAATTATATATATGTGAATATAATTTAGCATCTGTGCGAGTAGGAACATACAAAACGACAATCACAAGCCTGCAGGTGAAACAAAAGACTTGATTGCTGGATATCAAAAACGTAGGTAAGAGGTTTGGGGAATCTGAAGAGGATGGATGAATGACGTGAAGATACTTACCACACGAATTCGTGGTCCGAATGATGTGCGTGGCGAGAAGCTCTCAAATTGGAGAGATCAGACATAAATCCCACTTGAGCATGTCACAAACAGTCATGTTGGTCACAAGGCTCAAAGCTGGGATAAAATGGCAGAGGAGATCAGCAGCGGCATGCGCATGTGCTTATGACGATAAGATACACACGATAAATAACAGTAGCAAGCATTGTCCATGGATTCAGGAGACCAAAAATGCGATGAAAGACCCGGTCATAAATTGTCTGCTAATTAGCGGTAGAACCGAATCTAGACCAACATAGATTTTGCGGCCGAGCTGGTATACATAGATGAGGTATACATGTATGCTGAAACGCAAGCTAGATACAGGCATATTCACACGCACAAACGCATACATGTGCATTGCTGATGCATGCATGTTGAATGGTCAGCACTTTTTCGAAGGCGATTTCGGAAAAAAACCGTAATGGTGCAACCAGAAACCACTGTGCACGTCCATCACAATTTTGCTTTGTGTGTGCCACAAACATGCCGCTACCAGTTGAAAATCTCGGCTGGTTGTGTGTGTGTGTGTGTACATTTAACAATCGGGCTTTTTCTTCTTCTGCTTCGTTTATAGGATACTGACAACATAGATCACTTGACCCAGTTAGGGGTCACGTTTTGGGGGCAAACAGGAGAACAAAACTGTCCAGTCTCATTTTCAATAATCGAGGAGAGGGGAGGGGTGACGCGGCTGCGGGCACGAAGAAGGAATAGTCTAACTGAAAGGGCATTGTAGATGGTGAATGAGCAAGTGTACTGTTCAGCATTTCTCTCACGCTTCAAATCAAACTGGAGCTATACGGTTGACGTAAAATGAACATTAATCTGCCTGTGGCAAACGGAAAATTATCCCAACAAACCGGGCCCAGAATTTGTGATAAACGCCTGTCTTGAAGTGATGGGATCACACGAGATAAGCTAGTCTGCCTAGCAGTTGTACTGAAATAAGGACTACGGGCAAACAGAGAGCCAGTAAAATTGTGACAAGGACAAGGTAGTTGAAGATGAGAAATCTGCATGGAAGAAAGAAACATTTGCTCTTATGACACGCGAAGAGAAACTAAATGAATAAGACTTAGGTCTGAGTAAAAATTTCGTTTGATAAGAGCTGAACAATTGTACAAAACTCTTGTTTATGATGGAGAAACATTGCCCAAGCGTGTTCATGTGTTGCTGCAAAGAAGACAGATATTCAAGAAGAGAAAAAGCAACGTCAAGATCACATGAAACAACATAGGAACTCGGGCTACTTCGGTAGTACCGAGGACAACCACTCATCACCATGCGATTGTGTGTTCGAGCGCACGTGATTACCGTATGTACTTCTAGTTGATAGCAGCCAGTCCATATGTGATCATGTATATCAGATAGTAGCAGCACGCGAATTGGGACACAGGAAATAAAAACATGCGTGCATAGAAAATAATTGCGTACGGATAAAGACGCCTTTTAGATGTGTTTCTCAAACAGATCTCCCGTTAACAAAACTATCCTTGGGTATACCTTGTCCATCTACAGAAAGAAACATTGAACAGGATATGAAATTTTGTCACTGAGTATCTCCTTCGAAAGAAGAAACCACTCAGGGTCATACATCTTCCAGGAATATAAATTAGCCTGGTTTTATGAAAAAAACAGGTATAACCATGAATCCTAAAAACATAAACAATCCCACATTGCATTAGCCGTCTAGCAGTATAAACCGGGTCGCCCTATCTGCTGCATACAGCAGGGTGGATAGGCGAAAACATGCTACAGCTGACCCCTCCCCCGCTGTCCCATCAAATTTAGCTCTCAGGCCCCTTCCGACCCCCAATTCTGATAGCTTCTCTGCAGGTCCCACAGCAGACATAATTAACCATAGCAACACTGTGCCGATAAGTCCAACCTCTCGCCACTCAGTCCCAGACCTCCCTAGTCCTGTGCTTCGACCAAGAACGCAAATTAATATAGGTGCCTTCAACGTTCGTACTCTAAAGCAGCTAGGTCAACAGGCTGCTCTCGCACAAACGTTAGACTCGCTACATATTGATGTTTGCTGTATCTTAGAGACTAGAATCCACGACAGTAGTCAACGTATGGAATTAACAGCATCCGCACTATCTACCCGATACTGGTTATACACTTCAGGTGACTCTCCGGCAGCCGTTACCGGTCAAGCGGGAGTAGGTGTAGTGCTCAGCACGACGGCCGCAGCCGCATTGATAGAATAGATTGGATTCCTGTTAATAGTAGACTTTGTGCTGTCCGCTTGGCAGGTTTTGTTAAGGTCGGTTCTAGACGCAAAACCATCAGAAATCTTTTCGTTTTGTCTGCTTATGCTCCAACTGACTGTATTGAAGTCGGTATCAAGGACGTCTTTTATTCGGATCTGGCAGCTCTCCTCCGGTCGACATGTGTTTCTGATATAGTCGTTCTGCCCGGAGATGTGAACGCCCAGGTCGGCCGCCTTGGTGAGGTCGAATCTCGTCTAATGGCAGGTTTGGGATAGCACCACGTCGGTCGTACAATGGTGGACGACTATTGCAGCGGTGCGCTGAGCATAGGCTGTATTTAGCCAGCACTAGTTCTAGGCATCGTGCGCATTAGTGTGAACCACTGGTGTATTGCTGTCTATGATGATGATGATGCGCCATTACTATACTTGGCACCCTCCTTCTCTGAATCAGACGTGGTCTCAGCTGTTAGTTATTGATGGCGGGGTTCTATTCAGGACTGTCGTTCTTATTGGAGCACGTACCTAGATTCAGATCATGCGCTGGTACGTTGTCGTTTCGTACTCACTTTTGCTGAGCAACGACCCCACCGACAGCAACGACTGGCTGTTGAGAAACTGACAATACCGTCAGTAAAGCATAAGTATCAAACTAGCTTAGAAACCTGCCTTAGTAGTTCTCACTCTGAAGATCCTGATTGCTACTGGACCCAGATCACACAGGCCATTCGTGAAGCAGGTACTGTGGCATGCGGCACGGGGGTACATGGAATGATCAAACATTGGATCTCGGAAAAATCCCTTGAGTTGTTAGAAGCCAGGCGGAACATCCCTCCTGGCAGTTCATATAACAAGTGTAGAAGAGATGTCCGTAGGAAACTGAAACGTAGCCTAAATGCTGATCGTGAGGCTTGGTTATTGGGAA
>QNGE01001436.1:0-28391 GCA_008508345.1 Paragonimus westermani | reverse complement strand
AATGACCTGGCGTAGGGAAATGAAGTCGTTCACCAAGGGGCTGGCCACCGTGGGTCGTGTTCGTCTCCCGGGCTGGGGCCCTCGCGACTCACAGAATCCGTGGCTGGAGACTCTAGGTGAGATGGCGGCTAATCGAGCTCAGTGGCGTGAATGTTGTCGTTGTGTGGCTGAGTTGTCTGTGAAGTGAGTTCATTTAATGAGGCGGGTCAGTGAAAGCTGTAAGGAAGCTGTCTTACTGATGACGCCTTACTCTCACTTGCAGCTCGGTTGTTTGTTTGCAAGGTGTAGGCACCTTGATGTTGAATGTTTGAATATAGATGTAATTATTTTCAGTAGTTAGGTCCCTTCCCGTCCCCTTCTTTTTCCTTCTCTCTTCCTCTATAGGGTTTGCTTTTCTTCATGGTTGTGTCAGTTAAGCAATAGTATGAACGACTGATGTATTGCTGTCTATGATGATGATGAAGAACATTTCCGCCGGATCAAATCCAGCTTGTGTACATACCGACTCGACGTGAAAAAGGAGCATGTTTAAACACACTTCCCTAGTGAGTTCGGTGTGGTTGTGTGAAGTTACGTGCTTACAGATCTAACCTGGTAGAATCTACGTCAAGCCAGCACCTACATCTGGAGCGTGTGAGCGACTTTCTTCGGTGACTATGTTTTGCTATTATTACTGGAGCGTCCACAGTCGCATTGGTTCAACGTGCACGACGAAGAAGAGGTGTCACCTGCAATCATCGTCGAAAGGCCTCTGATGTACACAGACAATACCAAAGATTTCGTTTTGAACTCTGCACGTCTGCGATTACCAACTCAAACAATGTCACATGGGCCGGAAAAAGACAGGCAAACCATGCTTGACCAGCACATCGGAGATGCTCGGAACAGTCAACTAAGTGAACGATATTAGTTAGATATGGTCATCCTCTTCAATGTATTGCTCAACTTGGTTTTCAGCGCAGTAATTGTACGGTGTTTTTGCTAGCTGAATTTCCGGGGTCGAATAACCATCAGTTAACGAGTGTCTAGGCCAGACAGCTCGACATTATCTGTACTCGCGCGTAATTAGGATAGTAAGTGTTCAACAGCTAGAAGTCGACTAATCCAAATCACTTGCAAATATTACTAGTACTGATCTCAACTTTTAAGCCCATATCAGTAAATGATGGTTGAATAAAGTCATAACGAGCCGCGAACGGGTAACTTAGTATATAATTATTTAGAGGTTCTACAGTATCTTGGCATACTACGAACATGTTTAATGAGACCTCCGTAGAACGCATGAGCGTACATTGGTTGTGATGGTTTCAATAAAGTAAGGTTGCCACTCATCGTGTAGTGCTCACTCGAGCAGACTTCATGGGAGCAAAACATCCATCTCCTTATAAAGAACGGTGTGGTTTACCAAGATGGTGTTTATTGTTAAAGGCGAGTGGTGTACGTGCATGTCTCTAGGCCGATGGCAAATTTGACGCCTTGTAGTGGTCAATATGATCGGGCTAGATGCGTAGAAAAATCCCCAATTGGCAGAACCAACAGGATGTACTTCAATGAGTGACGGGGAGAGGAAATATTGAAACAAGCTGCTCTCCTTACAAACATTAATATTCAATTGAGGATGGAACGGTGCGGTTAACACGGAAGGTTGAACAGTAGAAAACGGGATGATATCAATATTAAGCAAGCGCAATGAATTTTTACTTTGCCATTCCAGGTTCAAAGGAGGACAAGGATGATGATTTCGTCAAGCACAATCGATAGCAATTCAGGAGTCATACACATCAGTTAACAATGAGATATTTGGTTATATTACTACGAGTAGAAGTCAATGTTGAAAAAATCTTATTTTAAAAAGGTAACAATCAACAGCTTGTGGCCTTGCAGTCCGTGTGCTGTAAGTCGTCCCGAAGGGCTACATGTGAATAATCTGATAGCAATAAACGTTCGACGAATAGCAAGCGGGGAAACCTTGCTTAATCACACTGCGCCAGGAAGAACATAAAAACAACGGCAAAGCGGCTCACAAATAGCACGCACCGTTGGTATCCGATACAAAATGTGTCGAACCTCAAACATGCAGTCGTGTATACTGAAAAATATGGTCTAGGGGGCAGCATGGATCTGAAACGCTACATATTAATTGGTGTGTTCTCCGTAACTCCGAAACCAATCCAGACTGTCTAAATGCGACATCACATTCGTGTTTTTTGGACCGGGTATATATGCTAGCCATGACAAACCAAATTCGCTGATGGTCACTGAGACCAACTGTCTGTAAAAAAACAACTACACTGAGAATAACCACTAAACGAGCTAGAGTAGTAACAATAACCAATATGCACACTTCAGCGTTCAATGGAAATCAAAATTTTCGATCAGGCTTCGGTAACCCAAAGTATCCCTCAACAGGTCAAACAAAGTAAGAGGTTTCGACTGGAATGGGAAACCCTGGCTGAAATTAACAGGATGATTGCTGTTCCTTTTGGAAGTGGTCGAACAGCCACAGTTTTAGCCGCAAGTAGATGTGGTTGGGCGTCTAGGATTGATAACCTGGTCGCGCTACTTGTGAGGTCAGTGGAGCACCGGCCACTCCAGCTGCCCCACAAGTACGAGAATGCAAGCTCAAAACCCGATCGATGCAAGAACATGCACTACTGATGAGCTCTAACATGAGAGAAACCAGAGATAAGCATCGGCATCGACTGGTTGAAAGAGATATACCTGTATGAGAAGGCTGTAATTGGGGGGGGGGAACGGTGGTCAGTGTATACGAAATAGTAAACGTTATTTTACCCACCCACATAAAGATTACCACCTGAAGTGCGAACAAACTAGAGAACTGCATGTTTAAACGCTTTCAACAATGTCATTTCCGGCCATACGCTCTCGAGTTTCGCTCTTGATACAGCACGTCGGTAGTGCGCATCCTTGCCATAACAGCGGCTAAAACTCTGTCCAAGCTTTCATAAGAAAACCGTGTTGACCATTGTATCAATGACCTCGCACTAAGCACCACTGAATTACCACATACAAACAGCCACAGTCGCTAGGATTGTTCGATAGTTTCGAGCAGAGACACGGCGACTGCCTGCTCCAAATGATCACCCAACGGTTAGAACTTCTAAATTCAAAACAACGGAAATCTGTAGGCTTGTTGAGCGACGATGACTGATTGGCGGGCTTTAACAAAAGCGGAACTCGAATCTAATGCCGTTCGAAGCAGACTAGCTGGGAAGTCTATGAGAATCTGAGAGCCATCAATGTGAGTGTTGTTCAGTTCATACTAACCAAAACCACCTATTGCCTATCAGTAATTTAGCATGTGTTAAACAGTTTTCTCTCCCGGCTAATTGGGTTTCAGCAAAAGAGGTCATACAGTATTGTTACCTATAGACTTACGAGGGTAGAAATCACAGCTGGAGAGGACCAGAATGACAACGATTCACAACCAATTGTGGAGCATGACGCAGGGTCTAGTAGCGGATTAGCAGAAACATCTGAAAATGACATCTGGGGATAAGAGTTCGAAGATGAGGAGCAATAGGATGGATATCCGCAGACATCTTCGGTCAATTCGGTCTGCTCCAAATAAGAGTATGGAGTCAGCCAAGTCAGTTCAGATGAGCGTTGAAATTCACGGTGCTCCGGTTGCGACAACAGGAGTGAGCAAATGTGGTGAGAACTACAGGCGGGCAACGTGTATCCCAGGGTGCCTGCAGACAAGATGGATGTGCTACCGCCGTTTGTGTTTAGGTGACAGTCGCGTGAACGTGGCAAACAAAATGCAGATAATGGGCTAGGTGTTCGTAAGGATTCGACATCCATGGAAAGGACAAAAGGTCGTAAACTCATACAACAATGCAGAGGTGCAAGTCGGTCGTCAGCCGACAAGCACACACGTGTGTGGCAGAACTTCGACAGAATAACGTTCAACCACTAAGCCAAGGTCACACACCGGTCAGTGGGATAAGATCTGAACTGTTCAAGTGGGTGACGAAAGTGGGGACACGAACGTCACAACGGTAAACAGGGCCACGAATAAACGAGAAGCCGACACACGCAGGGAAGCAGGGGGACTGTCATACCAGCGAACGCACGTTCGCGATTTGCGTTTACGGCTGTCTGTTGACGTGCGTGCACACGGAGGACAACCAATCAGGCAGTCCGAGGAAAACGGCACACTCACAGCATGCAAAAACAGGCGTGTTCATGCGCAAACCATTTACTGGCGCATGAACAGTACGGTCAGAGACACACGGGAATGCAGTTGGTCATCGTGATCACAGCATGAGGGCCTTAATTCTACCAAGACAGAACAGGAAAGGAGTGGAAGGTGAAGAAAAAGGGGGGAGGCAAACGAAGAGCTAGCACTCCTAGCAATCAACCAGTCAAACCTAAAATCAACTTAAGATCGGAAGGTGACAATAGACCAGCAGCCAATCCGGATAAATATTGTGTGCAAATCGACATCAGTAAACGGCATATAGCCCCCCAAAATGTCTCCCAATCCGAAAAAACTGCCGATGCCATCGCGGTTTTCGTTATTGTTCACTTCCACATTTCACCATTCGACGCAACCATATACGGCATGCTTTCAGTCAAACGGCTGACGAGCAAAAGTACTGCTTCGTCCCATGTAAAGAGATGCTTAATTTAGCCAAATCCAGTAACAACACAAATTGCGTGAGGTACTGTCCCATATGTGTGTCCCATATGCGGTCCAGAACAAACAGTACGATGAATCTGTCGCTAATAGGAAAGTTCATACTTTAACCGTCTCTTTGTAGGCACCCATTATCCAAGCTCGGTGTGGAGCTGTACTGTCATCTGAACCTCGGACCATTGTCATTCGGTCATGATATGAAGGCCGAGAGTTGCCACAAGTTGCACAATATGGGAGCACAGTGGAAGGGATCAGGTTTTGCTATTTTCGACAGCTGTTTATCTTCTAGGCTGCGTGCATTTCTTGGCTAACCGCTATAGAGAGCGCTCACAAGTAGCAAACGTATGATAGTGTTCGAGTGGCCCTTGTGGGCCTCCTTCACTCGTTCTTAACTCTTCCGTAATCTAATCTTTCCACACTGCAACAGCACGATAGTCCATCAAACTGGCTTGGAATAGCCAACGTTTAGGTAGCAACACCGACACTCATTGGTGAAGTCTAGCTACAGAGGTTGAAGCGACGTCCGATTTGGTAGCTGATGTGTGCAGCCGAGCAAATTGTTGAGTGAGAAGTGGAACCATGAGGAGACAAATTTAAAGACACGACCAAGTTAAAGCGACAACCTTAACCTGATTTAGAGTGCGGCATCTTTTGGCGTTGAGTACAGAGTAGATGGAACGAATTCGTACATATAAGCAGGCAGATAATTGTGATTCACAAACAAAAGGATACACATCAGTGGAAGGTCCCAAAAGAACTAATGAAACGTGATTCAGTAAGGTGCAGTCGGCTAAAGAGTGAGCCCGCCCAAAAGTATACCTGAGTGGGGAAAATGTGGGTGATGCAGAGCTCACATGTAGCCCGTCAGAAGTGAAGGATTGACATGAAAAGGCATTTTCAAGGTAAGTGTTTTAGGTTGGCACTTTTCTAATTGACAGGTCAAATGATAACTGAAGGCTTGAAGGAGAGGTAATGAGTGAATGTGGTTACACGTTCGATAAGTCACCTTGGACAACCGGCAGTAAAGGATGTGACTAGCAAACGTCGTGAGATTGAAAAGATTACAGACACCCGGCTAAACACGAAGATAACAACCAGCAGTCGAATGCTATGCATATATAGTTTGTAATTACCAGTTTGTACCTGCAGAATTAATTGCGACCTGATGGACATAGAAACAGGATTAATGCGAAAAAGAGGAAGGCGGCGAAGATACGGATATTACCTAGTCCGTGCCGGGCTGTGTGAATGAACTGGATAGCCAAAAATAATCCACTGATGGTGATCAAAGCTCTGAATACTGCAATCATTAGGCTAACGGATATCTGTTGGCAGCCCAATGAAAGTGGTAACGACGTGCCAATGCACATGTGAGACTGAGTGGAATACTCAGTTCACTTTCTACAAACACTGACGGTTCGACAATCATAGAGAATACGCCCGATAGAGTACGGAAATTTCAGTAATAAACTAAGCGATGACAATTTAGCTAATTCAGTCAACTCACATTGAGTTCAACACACTTTGTCGGTAATCGGGATCAACAGTGTCGAGCTTATGGCTGAGCCTTTTAGATGACAAGTTCGTATCTTTAGGGCTCAGTAAACACGGAAAGCACGGCATGATAGCACTGGAACAACGAACACATGGGAATCATCATGTGCATTGGCGAAACTATAAATTCACTTGCCGTTGGAACGGAGCAACGACCGAAAGAGGCCTCCTAGGAAACAAGTTAATCGGAAACTACCAGGCATCGATTGTGACTAAAATAAACAGTGGACTGAGTGGTACGCTCCCAAACCATTCTGTATTCAATTCTATTCGCAGAAATTGCTCGCGATCTGGGCAGCAGATATGCTAGTTTTTATGGGTGGTGGGGACTGGGCACACCCATTACACCACTTCCTAAAGATATATTGCTTGCCGAAGTGACAAGAACGTCCAGTCTCAGCCAACCGTCCATGCAAAATCAACCATGAGCAAATGTGACACCTTTTGGTCGGCAACCGAGAAGATAATGGGAATGAGGGTGGGGGTAAGTGGGCAGGAGTGCGGCAGGGCAGAATATAGAATAAGGTCGCACGAGTGCAAATGACATGGTGCATACAAGGAAATGCTTTTAATGGCACTTCGAAGTGAGATAAAAACAAGCAAATGCAAAAAAGAGATGTGTTCGCACTGTGCTAAACTAGTTCACTGACCCTCTCCTTGAAGCTTAGAACACGAATGTGAGACGGCTAGTTAGAATAGGCTATAAAGTGGTCGCAGTGAGATCCATTAGCCCTGATCTATGTACCAACGGTACATATGCGAAAGTGGGAAGCTGTGTATGTGTGTACGCAGGCACATGCATACAAAATCAAGGCGTGACAAGCACGAGAGCCAATATGTACACGATCAGTGTGCAGCATGAGCAACAAATCAGAAACGGCTTGGATTAAAAAGCTTACCGTGGAAATCACTTCTTTCACATTCGACGTGCATGTGCTCGAAGAGGATACGGAGCGCATTTGTGCAAGTTTGTTCGCTGAAGACTGGGTAGCTGCAAGGGTTAGTCAATGAAGGCAGTCGATAAAAAAAGGACTAAAATAACAGCGCACCCAATGATGCAATTATATAAAAACCATTAGTAACCATTAAACGTGCCTCCTCAGACGCTCTTATAAGCATATAACACAGTAACTCACACAATACAGTCTAATTAGTGGCCCTTTAGAGCACATCTAGGATCGCGGTGGCCAACCTAAGTTGCTCATTGTACAAGTTCAATATGTACGGGATCGAGCCAAGAGTGACAGGAACGCTAATGCCAACAGCAATGTGCAGCTTGCTGATTTAACCTATGGGGCGCGCTTGTACGTACGTACGCGCGCACACGGGTGTACAAATAACGACAAACACGACAGACCTGTTACAAACATGTTAGGTCAGCAATGGCACACTGACCTGAGAAGGGAGCGGGCATAGATACACATAAGCGCACAACTAGGAGGTCCATATGGGATTTCCATAGCACGTCCACCGGCTACCAACACCGATTAGTGAGGAGATCGAAACTGAAAAACAGCTTGCGTTGGTGGTCCACAAAGAAGAAATAGAAAGGAGTTTGGAAGACACAGTTGATAACATCAAACAGGTGTTTCATGTTTTTCTTGTGTGTGCATGCTAGTCATTGTGCCCCCACAAACACAGAAAGGTTAGTGCATGGCTGAGAGCAAAAATCCATGACAAATTTGTCAGGCACATAACCGGGTGGTTAGGAGCTAAATCACCGCCACGGGAGCGTCAGACACACTGGACAATTTGCAAAACAGACCACAGCGGCAGGTGGCAGATTGGACTGGAAAGGTTGAGTGCGGAAGATTGGGAGCAGAAAGAAAACTACATTGCAAGACTGACCTCAAAGTGTTGGAAACAAAGTTTTACTGCAAAAAAGCATGACAATTATTTTATAACGGTTGCCAGAATATGATGCTCACCATGTGTATTCGCCCTGGAAGTGCAGTTTGATGAAGGGTCGAGGAGGCTAGTAGGTGTGGGTAGGGAATACCATGAACTCGTGATGGACGATGTTGCAGAGAGGGTTGATGGGAGGTCGGTTTCAAAACCGTAGTACGCGGCTGCGACGGGATCTAGCTGAGACAGCATGGAACCCGGAACAGAGGACAACTGAAGTAAACAGTTAAGATGGAATTATTAGTTACGTCGGAAACGCATGGAGAGAATGAAACGCAACAATAATTACGGCTTGTAACACCTATTAGGGACAAATCGGTTGTAAACGTGAAACTTACGGGTGAGGACAATACAACTAGGTTGAAAAAGAATGTCTGTCAGCAAAACAGACACTAGGGTCATATGATTACCTGCAGACTTAATGGTCATGAGCAGGGGACCAGCAGAAGAGGTCGTCTCACTAATGTGACAAAGCATTCCAAGGATGAAATGAACCGCATTCAAACACATTAGCGTAGCACCTCACCGTTTCCGCTTAAGGACGAAAATGGTGAGTGCGAATTATTGGGCTATCTAAATGCGAAATATAAAGTTTCGGATGTGACTCGGATATGACCATCGACAGAAACATTGGGAATCAGTTTAGTGGATACCACGGGTTTTACAGGCAAATTTCGAGTTATGTGGAAAGGTGTGCAGAGCAAAACTCTTACAATCCATCGGATACAGAAAGAAACTGTGATCGTTTTTACCCGATTAAACCCATCGAGCAATTTGGGCCGGAGTCAGACAAACCAAAACTCTAGGTGTCACTCATTCGACGCAACCCAAAAAAGGCATTCAAACAGTGGAATACATACGCAAAAACCCAGCACACAAGGTACTTTGGCACGTGTTTCTTTTTAGAGGAAACTAAACGCGTAGTTTTGGGGGCTATGGTTTCAATGAACGCAAAACAAAGTATGCGGATAATCCCATTTTTACGTTCGCCTTCGAAAAATGGAATAGGCTTTTTGCGAAGTTGAGGCCTGAACTGGCGATAGCGGACTACCTATCGATGTACAAAGTTTAAGGTATTGACGGTAGTGTTTTAGCACAACGTACGGATGAACACATGCGTCACACGTGAGCAGCCGGTTGATACCCGAAGCACTAACGCAATATTCCGTGGAAGATGTGAGGGCTGAACGCACACTTCAACTGATGTATGGTTATGGGCAGAAATACCCCAGTTAACTTCACAGACTCAATTGCAATTGCTGTCGTCAATGTGCAAACGATTGGGAGACTGGTCAAAGTGATAAAAAAAGTAGAACATTCTGCGAGTCGTGAAAAGCTCCAGACAGTTCAATTTATCACCAGCTAGAGGTCACGTTCAAGCGTCACAAAGAAATCACATACTGACAACAGTTCCCTGGGTGAAAACGACCAAACCCAGAGGACGGAAGCCGTGAAACTTATTGGCAGGATATGGAGGCTAACAGCATGCTTTATAGGGTCGAAGAAACAGGGGGGAGGAGCACACTGTCCACTGCTTGCAAAAGGTCATTAATAGGTAACTTACCGAGTGCAAGTCCGATCCCGCATCTGAAAGTGGAACGATTGCATGACTTCATAATTATTATCGTCAAGTTTACACATAAAAGTCCAGACTTAAATATTCGGCCTTTAAAGTGCAAGGCGTTTTTCGCTATCACATAATAGGTCAAATAATGGAGGTTGGTAACACGATGGAGACGCCCAAACATCAAATCAAGAACAAATGAGATAACTAGAGCGTGAACTCACAACCGTGTGAGATCATGACTGGCGACATTGACAAAGAATACAGAATCAAAGGAAGTTAAGGAAACTTAATACGGTTAAATGAATAACGTCTTATACGCGCTCATTTGAAGGCTCTATATGAAAACAAGAGGCCCTAAAAATCTCAAATAATTCCGTTGGAGAGATAGGAGTCCTGATAGGTGGGTTCAGTGTTTGGAATGAACAGACGAGCTGTGCGACTTGGCACGGCGGACTGTCCACGTGAAGTGGCTGCTTTGGCGTTCACGTTACGTCACGCGCGATCACAAATCGCTAAGCGGTTAAACACGGACCGTCTGCACACTCGTCAGATTACGGTGTATGCCAATAAATGGACGTCTGTAAACTCACTAGGTTCTAGTATTCCTTATTCAACCGAATACACGGTGTGTGTACAGGGGTTAAACCATGAATAGGCCATGCAGTGATATGTGCCTTTATATCGGTCAGTGTCAAACCAATCGGAATAAAACGGTCAGCCTACGCAATATTTAGTTGCAGGAACAGGCATTGAAGTGCGTAACATTAAACGAATAGATGTAAAATAAGCATAAAATCAAAAGGGATAAGACAAATCCTCTACATAAACGTCGTGAGTAAGATTTTGCAGCACATCTGACAACAAATCAACCCAGCGATGTTATGGATCAGGGAGGAAGTGGATTGACAGAAGCAAGGTTTTATGGCATTTGTCGTCAAGTTATCCCCCGGCAGTACAATAGCAACACCTGGTGGTTATCTTCTATACAGAAATTAATTATACGGTCAATAAAATGGATGAACCCTAATAAAGTCGAAAACCGAGCCACCTGCTGTCGAAAGAGACAGAGCAGAATGTGGCACAGAAAAACTACGTATCGTGAAAGACGTCTATGTGAAACAAACCTTTTAACGTCTAGATAAAGTGAGAAAAAATGCATAGGTCTGGACGACCAGTTAATTCAGTGGGGGGGATCGATTCCAATGAGAGAAAAGACAATGACTCACGAAAACGGCTTCGGTGATGTACAAAAAGTGACCGCATACACTTAGTAGTTACCTGCAGAAGAGGATCCCGTTTGTGATTCTGAAGTAAACGCCGAATGCTGATTTAGAGAGAACAGAGGTTGGTTTGACTGTGGCTGTGCGGTCGGAAGGGCTCCGGAGGCCGCTGACAACGTGGGATACAGTTGGTTGAAAGCAATCATTGGAGAAGGATAGCCGGTGGCAGGACCAGAATCATGTGGCGAAAGCGCTTGTAGCCAAGGACTTGAGGTCGAATGCATCATTACGATGAAGCCAAGATGCAGATCCACAAATCGGTCTGAACCGCTTGACTACGCATAATGCGTAGTCATAGACATAATGAGCGCTGAAGAGTTGGAAAAAAAACTTGATCACCAAAGTTCCCGATTGCTTATCAACAATCAAGGCACTACTCAGTAGCCATAGCAGAGCATTTGATTTCTGACGGACTGTAATCAACGAAACAAAATGCATACACCTTCAGTCTCATTGGTTAATCTGCGTCTTGATCGCAGAATACGTATTCATCTATAGACGGTTATCAGCCAGACCGCAAGGCACAGTGAGTCCAACCGATCCTCGTCGCTAATGAAGAATGTTTCGGAAGAAAACACTGTAAAAAGAGAACTGGAAAAGATTATAGTACACAGAAACAATGTATACGAAGGCGAGCAACTCATTACAGCACATTGCAACCCCAGACGGTATTTCTAGCCAGTGATCTGACTATCCAAGAGGCCTCCAACCTACCTGTCTCATTCGATGGAACGGCTGAGGTCTCCACAGTTTGTGGCCACAATGCTACCCGACCAATTCGTAGTTTCAAGTAAGTGTTTGCAGTCTTGATGAACCAAGCCTAGAGACATAAATGCTCAAGAAGCGTACGGAGAAGTCAAGTCAAACATCGCAGATTGTGCTTTTTCAATAGTTGACCAACTGATCGCGCATTCAGAAATTTTAAAATATGCGCTGCCAAACAAATACACGACTGGTATGTCGGTGCAATTAATGAAATGGACGATTACAACATTCCTGAGGAAGGCCACCCGAGGTGGTTGAAACGTAGAGTATTACAACTTGCTCGTAGCGTTGTGTTATTCCCAATCTGTTTATCAAGAAATGGACGATTGTAGGGAAGCTGTCAAAAAGATGAAGCTTCAAGCTTACGTGGAGCTCGGCTGATCCGTCGTAAGAAGCAGGTACAGTGATATTGAACGTGTAGGTTTGGAGAGAAGTTTTTAGTCATTATATACCATCTCCTCTCCTCCACATTTTTCATTTATGGGTTTTTAAGCATTAGTGCGAATCACTGATACACTGCATGCTATGATGATGGTCATGACTAGACGAAGTGCTCTGGAGAGGGTGGTATGTTTCGCAGAAAGAAATGTATGAGCGAAGCAATTCTAGTATACTGTCCTGTCGACTGCGCTAAACAGACTGAAGTGTTCAGAAAGACAGTAGCAATAGTGCCATGTACTAGCAATTACAGAATGCGAAAACCTTGTCAGTGTAGTGCTGAACCGTAAATCTGAATATCACGAGTAGGATGACCATTGGTCCTGACAACAGTCCACTGAATGGCAGTTTAATTAACAGACATAACTGCATGAAACAAACAAACAAAACAACCGATACCATTAAAGAACAACAAATAGCTTCAGAATACAGACTCGGCAATAGCAGCTACACGTTGCCATACCCGAATGCGCCCCCAAGCATCGGTGTCGCGTACTTCACAACTCAGCAGGCAGCGTTTCCCAACTTCGTCTAGGTGGGAGACCAAAGCGCGCATAACCGTGACCACGGCAGAGCATGACCTTCATGCAATAGTTTTCGGCCGACAGCAGTCATAATGAGCAATGCGCGATGCAGCAGACGATCTCATGACACTGGTACGTGACACAGCCAGTACTTCTCTATTAATCCAGATATCAGCCGACAACCTGGACGTTTTCTAGGTGCATTTTACGCATTCACAATGGCCTTGAGCCTGGCCAAAAAACCATGGCTATCGATAACACCCACTTTAACAGTGATGTGGAATAACCGACAGGAAAAGTTCACAACGACAGTTAGATAAAAAAAGTCTAAACGGAACTATAAGTGATACCGAGTCAAACAAATTGCTTACAGACGTAAATAACAAACTAGGATAGGGTGTTCAGACAAACATTTGAGTGATCATGGCGACTCTACGAGGGAAGAAGATATATATCAGCTTCAACGAACGGGACAGCCCAGACTGCTCCAATGATACTTCGCAGACACGTTGTCTGATCAGCCAACGGTGTTATCCAGCTGTTGTTCAGAATGCACACCGTCTAGTAAGGTAAACGTTCAGAAGAAATGCAGTACCGAAAATTATGGTTGCGCAGAATCACCAGATGACCAATAAACCGCACATACTAGGCGTTCCGGAATACACGCTGGGGAGCAACCGCACAACGCAAGACCATCCCATCTGATGAGAGCTGGATGGCGAAGAGAGCAATAGCCAAACACAAGTCTTCTTATATATTCGCTCTCAACAGGCCACGTTTCCGAAACAGAGTGAAACGGAACGCTTGCACGCATTATATATCCTTCGTTTCAGCGACGGTCGAACGTCTTTTCGAGGCCTCACGTGACGCAGGTTGATGAAGCTAACTTGTGCCTTTTCTATGCTTGCTGATATCTCAACAGCAATATTATAAGCTGGAGATATAGTGCTACCCAAGTATGTGAAACTGTGCACAATCACATACGGATTACCCGCAGTCAAGTGGATAAGCTCCAGTCTTGAAACAGCACCTTGCACTTTGAAGGCGCGAAGCGTATTCTATACAAACCACCCCGGTCACCCACCCTGTAGTCTGCATGTTTTCGGCAGAAGGACTAAGTAAGACAATATCATCCGCATACTCCATGTCGGTCAACCTAGCGCCAAGAAGAGGATCAACACCAATCTCATTGGATTTCCCAAGCGCACCTTCCAGAATGTCGTCCATGGCAAAATTGAACGAGAAGTGGAAGTCGGACACCTTCGACGAACACCACTAGAAGTGATGAACGCTCGAGATGGTTATCAAAAACCCTCACCCTGCTTGCAGAGTGAGCATACAGTAATCTTAACAGGTTCATACACTTCCCTGGAACTCCATTGAAAAAGAGGTGGTTCCAGAGAACGTCACAAGCAACCGAATTGGAAGCAGCCTGCTATCATCACTAGCATCATCATCATCACCATCATCACCATAGACAGCAATACATCAATGACTGTCACTGATGCTTAACTGTCACATAACTACAGAAAGGCAAATCCTAATCAAGAACGGAATTGAAGAAAAAACAGAAAGGAAGGGATATTACCATTAGAAACAAGTACGTCTACATTCAAACAGCCAACAACAAGGTGTTAGCAAATTGCAAACAAACAACCGAGTTGTAGGTGAAAGTAAGGCGTCATCAGCAAAACAGCTCCCCTACGCCTTTCACTGCCCCATTTCACAGACAACTTGGCAAAACAATAACAACATTCACGCCATTGAGTACGATTGACCGCCATCTCACCTAATGTCTCAGTCCATAGATATAGTGCTACCCAAGTATGTGAAACTGTGCACAATCACATACGGATTACCCGCAGTCAAGTGGATAAGCTCCAGTCTTGAAACAGCACCTTGCACTTTGAAGGCGCGAAGCGTATTCTATACAAACCACCCCGGTCACCCACCCTGTAGTCTGCATGTTTTCGGCAGAAGGACTAAGTAAGACAATATCATCCGCATACTCCATGTCGGTCAACCTAGCGCCAAGAAGAGGATCAACACCAATCTCATTGGATTTCCCAAGCGCACCTTCCAGAATGTCGTCCATGGCAAAATTGAACGAGAAGTGGAAGTCGGACACCTTCGACGAACACCACTAGAAGTGATGAACGCTCGAGATGGTTATCAAAAACCCTCACCCTGCTTGCAGAGTGAGCATACAGTAATCTTAACAGGTTCATACACTTCCCTGGAACTCCATTGAAAAAGAGGTGGTTCCAGAGAACGTCACAAGCAACCGAATTGGAAGCAGCCTGCTATCATCACTAGCATCATCATCATCACCATCATCACCATAGACAGCAATACATCAATGACTGTCACTGATGCTTAACTGTCACATAACTACAGAAAGGCAAATCCTAATCAAGAACGGAATTGAAGAAAAAACAGAAAGGAAGGGATATTACCATTAGAAACAAGTACGTCTACATTCAAACAGCCAACAACAAGGTGTTAGCAAATTGCAAACAAACAACCGAGTTGTAGGTGAAAGTAAGGCGTCATCAGCAAAACAGCTCCCCTACGCCTTTCACTGCCCCATTTCACAGACAACTTGGCAAAACAATAACAACATTCACGCCATTGAGTACGATTGACCGCCATCTCACCTAATGTCTCAGTCCACCGACTCTGGGAGTCGCCGCAAAGTAACGATGTGGTTGACACACTGTTCCTCGGTACGGAATCTTGCTCGTTCTTCAGGTGCCTGACTCTCTGGGCCTAATCAGTCGCAGTAAAATGAGACCAGTGAGCAAACTGCAAGTAACACACACTGGACTGATACCTCTGTAAATGTCACGTAGATTCCGAGGCCGCTTTTCAAAAACAGGAACTACTGTTGATAGACATCAATCATAAGGTACCTTCTCAGTTTCACAGACCATCCTTGAAAAGAGGAGGGAAGAGATGTGGTCCAGGAGCATTGTCACGTTTCAATAACTTAAACTGTATGGCCACTTCCGTTTCCGAAAGATAACAGTTTGGAATGCAATAAATGCCTGTTCGGGTTCCAAACCCACATGGTTCGGTTGAGGCCAGCTGAGCTGTCCCTTAAAATGTTCAGCCCACCTGTCAAGTCGGCGTGATCGACTGATGATAAATAAACCATATTTTTTGCATTTGGTCTCACTTACACCCGCTAGATGGCCAGTACAACCACGGATTGGGGATGAAAGCCTTCTGAGATTTGTTCCCAATGTTCGTTGGTTCTCTCACTCGAACTGGACACTGTTCACTAACGTCTCCTGGTGACCGTTCCTTACACTCCTCGCTCGAATGCCAGTTAAGTGTCTTGCATTTACGAGCGTGCGACCCTTGGGCAAATGATAACACAAAACCGGCACGCACAATAGCATGGTCCGAGTCTAAGTGATTGCTTCAAAATACACAATAATTAACAGAGTGGCGCAATCTGTAACTGACTGCTGTAAGATCCAGAGTACCCATGGTTGAGAAGCACAGGGCGATCTCCATGTAACACAGTGCTCCTTCCTGTGTTGGGACGAGGTGCCCAAAATCAACGGACAGTGAGAGGCGCACAGCTGCAGTAGTCTTTCAGTGCGTTGTGCTCGGACACCAAACACACCTCCCAGCCGCTTCTTCTCTGAAGATAGACGACCAAGCTAAGCATTAAAACCCCCGACTAGTATGGTGATGTCAGTATTTAATATGCTTCAGAAGGTCGACGTGGACATCGTAGAACGCACCCTTGGTAGCATCCGAACAGTTGCCTGTTGGAGCGTAGGCCAATAAAATGAATATACAATGTTTTTCTAAATTAAGCTAGTAGGCTTTAACCGATGTATTGGGTCTGACAACGCACAAGCGACTGTTAACTGGAATATAATCGAGAGAAGGTTGCTCTGGTCTGGAAATCATCGCGGTTCCCGCTCCAGCTTGACCATGAGATTCAATTTCGGCATAACCACAGGACGGATACCTAGAGGTGAGCACATGCGGATAACGGTGCTAGAATCGTAGACTCGTGCCTTCGACACACAGCGCATATCAGGCTCCAGATTTCAGATGGTACTCGCAAGAGCGGTTTGCTGATCAACTTGTTGGAGAGCGCAGGCAGTGGATGCGTCAGTGTTTACGAGTTGTCTTGACTGTAGAAAATAATTAACACCCGAAAGCACAAAGAAAGCAGAAAAATTGGGGGGGGGAAGGCAAAATTGAAGGAGAAAACTGCAATGGTTGAGTGGTGTCACCGTCGAGAGAATAACTTCTGGTACTTCAAAGTAGTTCATACCGTAGTAGGGTGGATTCCATTATGCGCTGACTGAGATATACCGCCTTGGCAATCAATATCCCAGGTTGTTTTGGGGGTTCCATATGACACGTTGGATTGGATGGGTAACTGGATCCTAATGAGGAATAACTGATGTTCCAGCGTGGCTTTGTAGTGCGGTTAATAGAACGCTCGCTGTATCTGGGCATGGTGTACCTGTCTCTGGTTCGAATCTAGCCGAAGTCAAGATTTTTCACAACGCAGTCTTCTAAAATGGACATTTAACTGGGACTCCTTCTTGATGGAAGCAGTATGAGAGAGCCTAGTCGGCTATTGAATCAAAATGTAACGTTTAGATCGAAAACAGTGGGACCGCTCGCTGCGAAAAGAAGTAACAATACAACTGTGTATATAGTAAGGCGAAGATGTGGCTGATACATCCTCGATCATATAGGAGAATTTTCGGTTTCTTCCTGTCCAATTTCCCTCGTATTATGAAACGTGCGAATGTCTTGGAGACGACAGACAAGGCGAACATCTGTGGCTATCATGCGATGCACTGGCAACTGCTACATCAACAAGGTCGTAATGATAGCTCCACGGTTGAGAGCTGTTTGAGCGCTCGGACCCGCAATTCTCAGCAGTGAATACAGAAGGAATGAGCGTCGAAAGAGTTCATTCGCCATACCTAGGACTGCTAATACAACGGCACTGTAGGTGACAAGAAACCTTTGGGAGAAACAAAAGGTGGACAATCTTCAGGAAACAATCCACGTGGTCTCCTGGTTGACCAACATTCATGCAATATACATGGGCAGAAAAAAAACAAGTTTGGAAACATTACGTCAAAGTTGAAATCACATTTGAGTTCAGCAGTTAAAAGTTGACTATCCCAATAAGAAGAACAGTTGTTATGCACTACTTACTAAGCATACCTTTGGTCTTCCACCTCGAAAACTCTTTCTCAAAATTGCTGGAGAGAAAAGTTCGGGCTTAGATGTTTACTACGTCTCAAAGCTTCAAGACCCACACTCACTTCAGTTCCGGGCGGGTTCGTCGGAGATGTCATTAATGAACATAATTCTATTGCAAACAGCTGGATAAACACATTCCCATCAGTTGAACTATTCTTAAAAATCGTCCGTGCACCTGCCGATTCACTTTGATAAGCTATGAATTTGGGAAACCTCTTCAAAATTCCACCAAAGCTGTAAAGACGGAAGAAACTCAAGAGTGACAGAAAACAGCATTCGATTAACACTTAATAAAATCTTTTGAGGCTTTAACTCTCTCGGTCAAGGAATACTCGAGGTCCTTAAGTAAACACTTTATGAGATTGTCACTTCAGGCTCGTCAGTAACGTGGTTGGAATGAGAGGAGATTGATCGACACTTATTCAGAAGCTTTGTTGAATCGGTAGAAATCCATCTCCACCCTACACAAAACGCACCTTTGAGAACTTTCTAAAATACGTTTACACAGCACCGCCAACAAAACCATCCGTAGAACCTGGAATATATGTTAAATGCATAAGAGCACACACGGCTTGCATAGCTCGCAACTTTCCAACAAATGCATCCGATTAATCACTGCAGATATCATCGTGGATTTCCATCAACTTGTGGCAATAAGCAGTTTAAGTTTGAATAATCTTTGCCAAACTTCAAAACGCTTCGAATTTTTCCTTCCAAATGAGTATAACTTGTTCGAGGAACAGTTCTTCATTGTCGTCAAGCGATTGTGTTGTGCCCGAACAAAACTATTCAGTAGACTAGAATTACCTTGGTGGTGTCTACGGACCATTCTATACCTGGATATGACAACCCATAAATACGACTTTTCGCATATTATACCATTTTCGATTCCGCAGTATATATTTGATAAAATGCAGTGAGCTCAGTGTGGACAGAGGTAGTGTGAAGTACTGATACTATCCTGCTTTCTTCTAGTTCGTTTGAGGAAAAATTCCGGCAAAGTCCAACGTACAATTAGGTTTTATAGGTTTTTTTATCCATAAGAATCTAGAATGTCAATTCACCAGTAACTTTCCGCTCATAACAAATGTCCAAGACTCAACTTGACAGTTGGATCACATGGGGTCCATGAATCAATGCCGTATGCTTTCATCAGGCGCACTGCGAACTATGCCAGAGGATTAGATGACCACTCCAGGCAAAGCTTGTCTTGCAAAAGCCACCGTAGTAACCAACCGAGCTGTGGTACATGCACAAGTTATACAGCTGGTGTACGCTATTGTGTGACTGGAATAGCAGTAATTGTAAAACAAACCACGCACGTGTTGTGACTGTTCTGAAACACAGGCTAGGAACGTGTGGACAGGGTACAGCTTCCACATTACGGAAACCTTGACGTCTTGTCGAGGCCACAAGCAATCACAAACAATTTATTTCTTCCATCGAGAGATCAAAATAACTTGCTCCGTAACGTTTCCTCTAACGTAGTAAGTTGTTACGGCGGTGCTCCTATGAAGGACGTTGACATTGACAAGCTATCCAAAGTACTTCTTCAGATGTAACTGTGCACAGGAACGACCGAAGCAACACCAGTGCTTCTAGCAAAGGTTCCTCAATAAATTAAAACAAATTTGAGGAGAGAAACATGTCTTCCTTGAGCCAAACTGTCGACAGCTCGGTGTCAACAACACAAGTTCACAGTGTCCATTCATAACGTGTTAACCACCCAACGCCTTCTACTGCAGTTTTGCTCACACTACATACACAGCGCACCATCCAGGAAGAAATCCCACAAGCAGTATACGCAAACAAACAAATACTCGTATGCGGTAACCACGATTTTGCAGCAGAAACGTGCCTTCCACAACCAAACAGGGAACGCCTTCGAGGACTGGAAACGAGTTCAGCCGAACAGAGAAAAATTAGTATTGTAGTCATACTGAACCAAACAAGGTCTAATTACGCACTGACCTCACGATGGATTGTTAACGTACATAGGTCCGTTGACGCGCAACTTTCGCGCATCCCTTCGGCGAATTAAAACCTGTTTTAAATCAGACTGAAAGATCCAGTATAGGACTGATTCAGCAGTGAATTTGTTACCTAGATAACGGCGAACCAAAGTCATCCAGATGAACTGAGACATGTGGGCGATGCTTTTCAGGAAGACCTTCAAATGTGAATGGGCACAAGATATCAGAAACATTTTCTGGACTCTGAGATTGTTTACTCTAACAAAGCAGCTGCAGTATGAACAGGAAGGCTCTTCTATCAAGAACCAAAAGGGAGCAAATAATGTTTGAGTCATGCTTAGGAGCCACTTGAAACAGTGGCTAAATGAATAACATCCCCTGAAATACCATCACTTCACAAAAGGTTGCACGTTGGATACATTGTACGAAGAACGCGAAAGTCGTCATCAAGTGTTGGTGTATACCAAAGCCACAGAACGCGATTCTGCTGCATCTTCACCTACGGTTGCCTCAAGTGGCATACCTCATATCTGTTCCGATTGGTCTGTCACACTGGACCTCGATCTGACTGTGGAATTACAGTCGCAAACAGTTGAGAATTTAGCCTTTGACCTCAGCTTGAATGATACGCTGAGCACCTGCGGCTTAGTGAAAAGATCGAACTCGAACGTTACTAAATACGAAAAGGTAGACGTCTAGCAATCAGGTTCGACGTATCACCCACTGCCTTTCAGAAGACGTTGCACAACAAACACACCTAGCTGATAAACCAGCTTTCACGTTAGCATAATACTACTTGCAACCTCAAGCGGCTGGCTCAGTGGTTGTACCTGGGTAACATTTCCAGTGTTGTCAACTAGAACTATCGAAACTTCACTAGACTGCGATATCCCTAAGGCCCACTGGTTAACGAAACCCAGTGAAGCCAAGCAACGCTATGCCTTCGGAACATTAATTGGTTAGATAACGCATGACCGTTATTTGAAACGTTTCTCACAAGACGTTTATGAGCCGTTTCATGCTCGATAGTTTTACCGGCGTGCGAACGTGAACGAAGTGAGCTTAAGAGGAACGACAGAAGCACATCGGTCGAGGACAAGGTAATGACGCTGTGATGAATGGAATCATTTGACATACCGATGAACATCGTGAGACAGTCTTACCATGGAAAGACACCTACATCGTTACTTAATGAGTCGGTTACAATTCAACGCCTCGGGTCTTTGGAGAAGCGACTAATGAACTCACCTCTGTCACATGCAGAATATTGCCAGGTGATGGAAGACCAGGTCCAGAAGAACGCAGAATTGCGACATGAATTTTATTGCTGATCGCACGCAGTATCAGTTTCATCATCCCCATGTTGAATGTTGCTAAATCCGACAAAACAAGAATAGTTTTCGATTGCGCCGGCCAATCCGACTATGTTGTTTAAACGGTAAACTACTTAGGAACCCCGACCTGGTTCACTATGTTTTGAGTATTTTGGAATTTCCGATACGGCTTGTTCGTTATGAGTGTGAATTTTGGTGTAAAAGTTATGTTCCAAAGAACGATTGCGGTGTGTTGAAAGTACAACAGTAGTTAGATGACAAGCTCTGTTTGAGGTCCTCTCACCCCCCTGCAGCAACCGGTCGAAGACAACTCCTTACTCAAATCACAAGTTATCGATATGGCTACACGAAAAATGCCTCTAACTTTGCAACAGGACAGACGCAGCCCGAACCTCACTAAGTGGACAAACAGCAGTGATGAGAATGCGACTTCCTTTATCGCATTCAATGGCAATATGGAAGTGGCTTTTGAGGAGCCAGTGCTGCATTGGACGCCTGGAATAGATCAGGGCCATGAGAAAGACAACCTGTATATACTGATGTTTAGGCTTCCACTTCAACAGGCTCGATACGTCATGCTGTCACATGGCACGCCCGTTTACGACCAGCGTGCTTTCACGGTCCCCGTGTTGCCATCCACAAAATGACTGGTTTAGAAACTGTGTACTTCCAGCTACCAAAAGCCGGTGACAGAAGCAAGCTAGTCTTTTAGCAGTTCCATACCAGGTCAAAGTTCTAAGGCATGCCTACGCAATGTCTATGCCTTTTCCAGTTTAAGATGTCTCGATGTTAATTTCCGATGTTCCAGAAGGACTGGATGAGTTTCAGCGATGAACATGGTTGTACGGCTAATATGCACATGGATAGACTGGAAAACGCATAGATTAGCTGGTTCTTACAGAGTGAGAGGACGCGGTCCCGTTAGGTGCACAGAGTAAACGGAGTTAACTCGTCTGGACCCAATTATTTGGGACACCTTAATTCGACAGAAAGACACGCAAAAGTGACGCCGAGACACTGGTTCGACGCCGTTCAGTCAACTGCATTTCCAGCGACATTGATAAAAAGGGCTATGGAGTTGCGGTCCACATTGGAACAATTGAATTCACAAAGCCGGCTGTTGCGCACCTCGTGCGGAAAATGAGGAGTCAGACCGGAAAAATCAAAAGGAGATTCTTAAAACGGAGCCCCTGGTTGTCATCCTAGCCGATGTTGCATCTGTACCAACAAAACCGAGGTTTCTGATAAGATGGATCCAGTGGATTAATTCAGTTACTGTATACAACACTCGGGATAGGACAAAAAGTTTCCTGTCGTTCGTGACCGACAGAATGGCTATCGTTTACGAAGTACCTCGATTTGTAGAGTAACTATTTGCCCACGCCGTTGAAATATGCGAATTTAGTCTCGATTCTAAGAAAACGACAGGCACACTCTAACTTTCCGACTGCAGGTGCCGACTCTCCAGGGCTTAGATGAAACCAATTGGTTTAAAACGCCTAACGTCATTGAAATCGAGAAGGACAGTTTGGAACATCCAGTTCAGGTAACAGTTAGTAATGCCATGATTGACCGAGTCAATCTATTATCGCAATTTGGTCACTATCTATCCTGGTTAGGACTGCAAAGGGCGTACGCTTGACTGGGCCCCTCCTGCATTTATCCACTACAGCGCCTCTTGTATCAACCAATGAGCCAACAGAGTTCGATAATTGTCAACGAACTGGAAGCCGTTACGATGCGAACAGTCAAATAAGTCCAGCTTGATGTGTTCTTTATGAGGGTAGTTCGTCTGGAACAAAATTCGAAAGGGAGTGATTCGCGATTCCATCGGTTTTGCCACAATCAGCACTTCTTACACAAGCTGAAACCCGTTTTTAATAGGCGGGAGTCCCTAACCTGGAATTCACCTCTAGCATGTACCCTTATCCTCTAAATGTCAACATTTTACCATTTTGTCTTACGAACACTTTGTGACCGCTCTGATTGACAAGTCGGTGCAGGTGTTAATCATATAACTGAGCGTGGCGAACGGAACGGGATATTTAATGAAAAAGCGACTCAGCTGTTTCGCTTGTAAACGATGATTTTCTCAACCATCAGCAAACAATGTTTCTTATCCTACTGACAAGTTTAAAGACTTCGGACAGTTTGCTCCAGGTGGTGTGGGCTGCTAAGGATCTCTTCGTTCTATATGGTAGTCCCCGAAACTGTTTGAAGATGCACATGCGTTGGATACGAATTCCCTTCTCAGTGAAATTTCACAGTCTATGGCTCATCACGGTGTCTACGAAGCCTTAGTGACACCAGTGCCAGCTTCTGGAGCACCAGAGACTACTTCTGACCTCGGTAAGTGAAGAATTATCTCCACGCGCTGAATATAATTTCCCAGTGTCAACATTAGAATCGAAAACTCCAGGCCGAATAGTTAGTCTTCACACTCAATATGAGCGTTCTAAGGGGCCTGTGGCCAAAGGCAATTGTCGGCATGGCCCAAGTGGATGCTGATGGGCTCGTTCCAGAGGTCATAATTAACCAGATGGACTGCACCTACCAAATGGACGCTCGTCAAGTCTTTACTAGAGAAACAACTGCGAGCATCGAAACGTGTGCTGCCCGACTGAACCGCCTGGATATTTTTCAGATCACAAGCGTCCTTGCCTGTTTGTAGGCGATTGATGTTAAATCTCAATTGTTAGCGTTTTTGTTTGTTCTTGGCATGCGTTTTTTCACGTGCGTATTTAACAACTTTAATTCGCGTATTGAAGCAGCAAAGGGGAACGATTTACAGGTATAGCACTATTTTATCGTTCGTGTATGTACTCGTTTTGTACATACCAGGATGGTACACTTTGTTTCATTGTGAAAACTTCGTTATTGCGTTGTGAAATCGTGTTTTGACTCCTCACTGAATCCCAAATCGCACACACTGAGAGCCGGATTGAGACAAGCAGCCTGTAGTATCCTGATGAACTGGAATCGGATGATGCCGCTGATTATAACCAAGATATCCACTTTGATAGTTTTGCCTACTGTGCAGCAGGAGAGTGGCAGTCAACTGGGAATGAATAGCAGGGTTTTGTTCCGAATGCAGTGAAATAAATAATTTTATGCTTCACCGAATCCAGGATTAACATCATCAGTATTGTCGGCCAACGATTTCCGTTTTTCTTGACAGCAAGGGCACATTCGACTCAATAGACTGATGTATACTTTTAGAGTCGGTTACAGACACGGATGTGCCAGAGAAGCTTGTGAGTACATGTGCTTTATTCCTGTATTTCAACTCAGATCAGGGTCCATGGTGAACCGTTTAAACAGTTCAGCATCAAGAACGGTGAACATTAAAGCTGTACAGTTTTGTTATCGGTGAAACAATGGGAACCGCCACGAGATTCACAACACGTCAAAGTAGGACCGATTGATCAGTGTGTTGACAAGATTTTGCCGTTTGATGACGTCGAAACGGCACAGAGAAGATGGAACACTATCTTGCGCCTCGCCATACCTTTTCCGAAGTACCAGTTGCGGTTTTAAAGTGCAGTTATTTTGCAAGACTGCTGAGTTCGTGTTGATCTGATATTAATGAGATTATGTGGTGACCGTATAGAAAGTACACCAAATGTCGTTGTCACAACGACTAGGACGGTATTCGTTAATCTAGGACGTCTCTGGTGACAGAGGCGTAAAGGTCGCGTATATAAAGCCACCACATAAGCCGTGTCAACATGGCTGCAAACCGAGCAATCTGCGCACAGTAGGTAGATCATCTTTAAAGATTCGATCGGCAGATGATGCGTTTAAATGTTTGCATCAGATGGAGCCTACCAATAAGCAAAGATTGTTAGGAAAATGTGTGGCAGTGAAAGTCGAGTAAGTTAACTTGTTCACTTGCTGCGGATGTACAGATGTAAACGGTTGGGATGTGTTCTAAGGATGTTAACTAGTTCACAACCACGCCGAGCCGTTCATACGAAAACCGTTGCCAACTAGTGTACAACGCGAGGCGAATAAGCGTTGACTTGGAATGGGAAGAAGTCGACCACCAAGAAGTTAACGACTGCTGGTAGGGTTCGTCTTCTGGGGTGGAACCCCCCACGATTCGCTGAGTCGATGGCCGGAGACGTCAAGAGGAGTGGTGGCCAATAAGGTTAAGTAGCACGAATACTGTTGTTGGTTGACTGAACTGTCTCTTAAATATGTTAGGTGAACAACTACCAAACAAACAGTTGTGTTTATTTACTGCACCTTTATATTGCTTTTTTAAATACATTGTAGTCCACCACTGGTGCTTTTTTTTACGGCGGACCAATTATTCTATCTCATCAGTCTGAGTGATCATTACCCAGCGTATTTCCAACCGATAAAGATTCCATCAAGACTTGTTTGTCTTCTCAGTTCGAGTCGCGTAGTTGAATATGCAATTAACTGATCAGTTCAACAACTCAGGGATAACAGAATAAGTGCAACAACAGACAGCGGAATTGGTCTCGTGAATACCGCCCTACACTGACTATGAGCCGGTTGTTTTTCCGATAGGTGTAGGCAGGTCGATATTGAAGGCGCGAATCTAGACGGAAATTTCTCAATAAATAGGTCCATTTTTTTTCTTCTGCTTGCCGATCAGGACCTACCACTCTCCACATAGATGTGTTGGTTAGGCATTTGCGGGAACTGTTGGGGCACACGTCTATGAAAGTAACAACAAGCTTCATGGAGATACGTTACCAGAGACTATCTAAACAAGCCAAAACAGCTTTAGCTTTGGAAAAACGAGCCTACATTCCTTTTGCCGCATTCCTGAGTGAGTGCAGCTCGCTGAATGTGCGAGCCAATAAACAATCCGCGTAAATTCGCTGCCCAATATAACACTTATATACCAACTAGACTTGCAAAAACACTGAATCTGAAACTGTCGAGCGCAACCCGAAACACATGATAGGATGCAATATCACCTGGCGTCACTTGTGCTACTGAGAAACCATCAAGCACCTTGCCGTCAGTAAATTTAATATCATTCAGCTCCCTACCAGAAACGAGAACAGTTCTTGAAGGAAATGGTGGACAATCTTGAGTTACACTGCTCTCGGGGTAGAATTCACTAAATGGTCCCAGGCAAACCAGTCTGTAAACAGAAAAGAAACCAAAGTGTAGACCCTTTTATTCACAAACGGCAGTCCCTCTCTAACTATTGCAACATTACGATCATCGCCGCCGACCACTACAGAAAAACACAATACGAAGTTACTTCATCATGAAACGGCAGACCAGGTGCTCGCTTTTCTAGGACAGTATCACCTAGTGAGTGTCATCATCCATCAACAGAAAAAGAAGCCAACGCAATCGTCGAGGCCGTCAAAGTGGCGCCACTATTTGTACAGTGAGTATTTTCAATGAGTCACGGACCAAAGATCGGTCACCTTTATGTATGTGATGAGCCGAAACAAAGAATATGGACAAGACACAGTGTTGGTGGATCAAAACCTACTTTCACTGTTTGAATGTGATCTACCGTTGAGGCGAGGTCAGTAAAACTGTTAACGTGGACTATTTTTACTGTGGACACAGCGTCATCACTATGTAGCACAACATATACATATAACGTGAAAAAGCACCAGTAGCAAACCTGCTACACATGCAGGATTATTCTGAAAGATCCAGAAGAAACTTGCTGATCATAGTAAGGGAGAAGGAAATCATATCCAGGTGCGAAGACTGCAACCGGGTTTTACGACACAGACCGGAAATCTTATCAGCCATCGAACGATTCGATGCTGACCTCAAAGGACCCCTGCCTTCGACTTCCTGAAAAAACATACTTACAGTATCGTAAAAGTAACTAAGATTCCCCTTCGAGTTAACGTGCAACAGGATGACGGCATCAACTATCACCGACCGTTTCTGTTAGATGTTCCCGATTCCTCATAATCAACGTCACAGCAGGCATGAGCCTGACCAGAAGG
Source organism: Paragonimus westermani (assembly GCA_008508345.1). Lineage (NCBI taxonomy): Eukaryota > Metazoa > Platyhelminthes > Trematoda > Plagiorchiida > Troglotrematidae > Paragonimus > Paragonimus westermani. The sequence goes on along the minus strand of QNGE01001436.1, from coordinate 1,172 downwards.
CACTGTGGCTCAGGCCGCAAATTGCCTTAGCAGCGACGTGCGATACCTCAGAAGAGAACGCCTTTAAAAAGGATGGAAATTAATATAGAAAGGGGACAAAGCATAGAGTACACGTGATGGAAATGGAAGAACGGAGGATTGAGAAATAAGCCACGAGCAAAAAGAAAGAGTGCGGAGAAATTTCTCCACAAGAACTGAAAAAACTGCGTGAAAATTTGTGCTGAGGAATTCATCTAATTTGAAAAACGGAAACACGGAATACACTGAGCCAGGAGAACTATTATGAAAGCAATATCACAAACTGAAGATATAGTGCTACCCAAGTATGTGAAACTGTGCACAATCACATACGGATTACCCGCAGTCAAGTGGATAAGCTCCAGTCTTGAAACAGCACCTTGCACTTTGAAGGCGCGAAGCGTATTCTATACAAACCACCCCGGTCACCCACCCTGTAGTCTGCATGTTTTCGGCAGAAGGACTAAGTAAGACAATATCATCCGCATACTCCATGTCGGTCAACCTAGCGCCAAGAAGAGGATCAACACCAATCTCATTGGATTTCCCAAGCGCACCTTCCAGAATGTCGTCCATGGCAAAATTGAACGAGAAGTGGAAGTCGGACACCTTCGACGAACACCACTAGAAGTGATGAACGCTCGAGATGGTTATCAAAAACCCTCACCCTGCTTGCAGAGTGAGCATACAGTAATCTTAACAGGTTCATACACTTCCCTGGAACTCCATTGAAAAAGAGGTGGTTCCAGAGAACGTCACAAGCAACCGAATTGGAAGCAGCCTGCTATCATCACTAGCATCATCATCATCACCATCATCACCATAGACAGCAATACATCAATGACTGTCACTGATGCTTAACTGTCACATAACTACAGAAAGGCAAATCCTAATCAAGAACGGAATTGAAGAAAAAACAGAAAGGAAGGGATATTACCATTAGAAACAAGTACGTCTACATTCAAACAGCCAACAACAAGGTGTTAGCAAATTGCAAACAAACAACCGAGTTGTAGGTGAAAGTAAGGCGTCATCAGCAAAACAGCTCCCCTACGCCTTTCACTGCCCCATTTCACAGACAACTTGGCAAAACAATAACAACATTCACGCCATTGAGTACGATTGACCGCCATCTCACCTAATGTCTCAGTCCA
>QNGE01001435.1:150627-167272 GCA_008508345.1 Paragonimus westermani | reverse complement strand
CGAAAGAGGTTGGCTGGAATGTCTATCTGAATGCGAACGCTGTGATCAAACATGGGTGATTTTCAACTTGAAAATAATTTTTATCGTAGTAGATTGAACGTGCACTCTCGGCCAGTGCAGAAATCGACGTGCCCAGTGCGGGTTAGTTGTTCACTTTGTTCAATGAAAATAAATAACAGTCATAGGAGTTGTAATCAGCCTCACACTTTCACCTCAATGAAGAGCTGACTGTTTTCCAGATGTAGCCATTTCCTTCATTCCTGAATAGGTTCCATTGGGCATAGTTTCTCTTGCCAGACATTAAAGTATTTCGCATATTTGCGTACCTGGCAGTTGAATGGTCAGTATTTCCTTGCAGTCGTTTATCAATTCGTTTAATGATATGATCACGAGCAGTAGCTCAGTCACTTGTACTCGTCTTGACAGTTCGTCTGGTGTCACACTTGTTCTCCCGTTAATACATCCAATGATGTACTGCAATGCCAATCGAAGCAAATGAGTGACAGCCAGTTGACCTGATCCGTGTTGATAACACGAACCATAGCCGTCCCAGCTACTGAAACACTATCTATTAAACCTGCTGAATTCGAGGCTAATTTTATTGGCCGGAATAATAACCTACTGTCTATTAACCATTATCACTCAGGCATACGTTTGCAACCAAGCTGCTCAGAGCCTAAGGCACCCATGCAACTGCAACTAGCCCACATAATCAGAGTGAATGAAAAGAACCTGGGAAAGATTCAGCTCATTCACGATGACCGACACTGCAACACAAATATCACAGACATGGGCACTAACACACTCACGATACTACCACTAAACTCACCCGTAGATGTGTGTCGGTTTGTAATAATGTTCAGTCTGCCTGACAGTAGTTAAGCAATGCTAACAGATAGGGTGTAGCATGACAGACAGGAATTTTCAGGGTTTTTTAAACAGTCGTGTTTTCCTGGTATTTGCCTAGAGCGATTTCGGAGAGTGTTGAAGAGCTCTCATGCCGCGTCCGCTTCAGGTTACTCTTCATGCCGTAGCTGATTTCGAGAAGCTAATGACGTTGAAACAAGTCATTCACGATGGAAGTGAGAAACCAGTTAGTATAGGCCCTGACCGAGACAGGTATACTTGTCTGCAGTGGTTTCGTCGACCCAAGAAGTTGAATTGGCTCAGTAGCATTATCATACACAATGTGCCTGTCGCCAAAAACACCGATGCCGTCATTCAAGCGGCGAACGATCTGGGTCAGTGGAGATTCTTAGCATCACTGATTGGACTATCGACTATCTGATCTAGCCGTCATCAATGTGAATTCTCTTTGCCGTTTCACAAACTTCGTTTTGGTAAGAGGTGCTCGACTTCTGAGAATAACATTTTAATAGAAAAAACAACCAGGCAGGTGCACGCAGCTTGGCTCGCAGCCCGCACACAGTTGCCCGTTGGAATCAGGTACCGTTCTACCAGATCAAGAGACATCGGACCAGAGTGGGGACAACTGTAAACTACGAAAAATGTCAATGCAATTGCTCCAAATATTGTCCCAGGCGACCTTCAGGCAGACGTCAAATTAATTCTGGGAGTTCATCCAAACCCCGACTCGTCACCATTCCAGAAGAGGATAGTGGTCTTAAAGTACACTACAACATCGACTTAGCCCCTCTCAGTCGATAAACCTCCTCAAATGGATTTGTCTGCTGTGTGGTGCTGTAGGCGATGAAATCCCCTCTTGGTATTGTTTTTACACCAACGTGGCTTCTCTCTTGAGCACACTGAACGAGCCTGGTGACTTCTGCTCTTAGCGAATCCCACACACAGTATGCATCACGGAGACCTGGTGTAAAGAAGCGCGGGATGGCGAATTGTCTATCTCCGATATGACAGTGTTTTGCACTGGTAGTAGAATCGGTAAAGAATGATGTGGCCGTTTTTTTGGGATCACGTCTAAGGGCCTCAGATGTTCGTGGCGGGTTGCTACTGGATGCTCCAGAATCACTCTGGTAAGTAACTGACGTAACTCTTAAATTCACTTGTTTGATTGATGTGATTTACAGATAGGCTTCTGCACGCAAAGATGGCGACGTGGACTTGCACAGTGCTTTTAGTTTATACTGAAACATATACAATGGGAGATTTTAACCACATGTTGCTAGACGTCACGCTCCATTTTCTTAACGCTGCAACGTCTTTCTAGTCGGAGATTTCTCCGTGGTACTGATGGAAGCCGGGTAAGTTCAGCATATCCTGAACCATGGAAAGTGGTGGCTGCGTCAGGCGCTGTTTTGGTCACACTCTTTTCACCGGGTTCGACATAATAAGCATTCTGAATATCACAGCTCCACTTGGTCGTAACTACACGGAACTAGGCAATATATTCCCCCAAAATATGAGTCTAAAGGCTTATCATAAAGCCAATTTCACAAGAATGGAGACAGAGCTTTGCAAGGTTTATCAGCTTAGCTCCTTCAGATCCTTCAGCCTAGATGATGATTGGCAGTTAACCGTTGAGGAAATCTCCAGTGGCGTTAGCAGCCATGTTCCGATGGAGTATCTGCGTCTTATTAAGAAGCCTAACGTCTAGGGAATGAAACCAAACGTTTGATTAGATTGAGACTTTTAGTGTGGAAGAGGTATCAACTGTGACAAACTGAACTTGCGTTTGCTGAGTATTACATGTGGCCTAATTCAGCCCCAGCTATTATCAGTGGACTGGTTGGTTTTTCGCTATCAGCCCAGTGAATCCTAAGCTGTTGTACAGCGAAGTTGCAGCACACACAAAGAGTATGGCTGACATTTCACCACTGAAAACCTGTGGTGGATTAATCAATGCGGATGAGGAGCTGGCCAACACTGTGGGTGAGTTGTACGGAAGTGTGTATGGCTGCAAACTACGAACGGCTTTTTGAGCACATAAGCATCAACTTAACCCAAGAACCCCAACTTTCAATGTCACGAGTCAGAGTTAAGCTAGAGAACCTACCAGCATATAAACCACCAGGTACGGATTTGATATTGCCTGTCGTGTTGAAAAGCCTCGGCGCGTATTCAGCAGAACTCTTTTTAGCCCTTTTCAATCGCTCATTGCCAACTTGATGTCCACGAAAAGCTCGGAAACAGTACACAATGACACCTATCTTCAAAGGTCGATACAGAAGTGACCCAAAAAAACCTTTCGACCAATAACGCTGCTTTCAGTGGTCTCTAATGTCAAGGAGAGTTTATTAGGTGGCTGTCTCCGGGCCTAGGTTGAAGACACCCTGACTCACCACCGAGGAGCAACTGTAACGCGCACCCGAAACCAGCAGGCGCGCACGAATTGAACTTCAACTGTGTAACGGGGCGTGCTGCTGTTATCGGTGCCGTTTTGGTTTACGTTTGTGTAAGTCGTGTGTATGGCCTACTGGGCCTTTGGTTCATGCTTGTTCATATTATTTCCTTTTACAGGACTTCTGTTGGAACCCCTATTTCGGAAGAACGTCTTTCCCCGGTGCTTCCACATTGCTCAAAATTCGGCCCACATGTGCCACGGACACTCAGAGCCAAAGCGGCTAGTCTGCATGTTACACAACATGGTTTTGGTAGGGGATACTCAAGCGTCACAAATCTGTTGGTTGCTTGTGACTTTTGGACGAAGGCTGCCGACGCAGAAGTGGCCATAGATGTGGTCTATCTTAACATCTCCGAGGTCTTTCATAGGTTTGATCATCCCATCTTTCTGTGTTATAGCTTTGTTGAGCGCTTGCTCACGTTGCTAGCGGACTAACCGGCTGAATGTAAGTTCAACCTAAAGTTTAGTGGAGGAGAGCTGCCAACGTGGTTCCGTTTCAACAGCTGTGTTCCGCAAAGTTTTATCTTAGGACCCCTGTTATATCACTCTTTCCATTCTTGAAGCAGTCAAATTAACGGATGTTGCCCTACGCGGAAGACACAAAGCTCTAGTGAGTTCTAGAGTGCCCTGAATACGTGATAACTCTACAGAACGATTCGAACTGTCTAAACCCATGGTACCCAGAAAATAACGTTATGTGCAATGTCAACGAATGTGAAGTCATATATGTTTGCCATCATAATTGTGCTGACTGCTACCTTTACGACACAAAGTTGATCGTGTCAGTACGCAAAAGAGACCTAAGACCATAGTGACTGGCAGTTTCAGTCTGTCTAGATATGGTGCTGCCATGGTTAAAATGGCAGAAATAATCCTGAAACTTCTAAGAAGAATTTGTGGAACCTCCCACCCCGAAGTATTTTTCACTTTGATCGTCTCAGTAATCCATTTACATCTGGAAACGAACATACAAGGCAATCATCCTTAATTTCAAGAAGATTTGGCACTCGTGGGAAATGTTCAGAGACGGATCACTAAAAGATTGTGTAGCTCAATAAAATCCCCTTCTTAGAAATTGTGGCAGAATTAGATGAATTCTGAATGGAATACATACGCTTCGGGGGTGGGTTGAACGTCTAAGGAGTTATTCGCTGAAGCTGCTTAATAGAATAGGCAGTTTACTTTTCAGACAGAACTGCTTCGTGGTTAGGACGTGTTCACACTGGACCCACTGCCTAATTTTATGGACACAAATGAATCGGTTGAGAGTTTTAAGACATTACTCGACCGTCACATATGTGAGAGACAGTCTGCATTACAAGTTTCCTAACTGTCTTTCTAGCCCTGTCTCATAAATTATTAAATGCGTATATCTGATTGAATGTTGTTACAGTGTGTCTCATTGGTCGTTGCTAAGATGATCACAGTCGACGACCTCGTTGAATATATATATTGTTTAGTTCCATTCCGATTTTCCTTGCACCGATAAATCCTCCAACAATTTTTCACTGACCAATACAGGGACAGGGACGCACAAACAAAGATCTTTATTCCATCTGTAACAACCTGTGAACTTATGAACAGCAGAGCTATAACTAAAAAGGTGATTCCGCTTGTAGGTTCCTACGATGGTCCCACACTTTCTAAGCGCACCTATCTGGTCAATAGTATTATATACAGTCTGACTGACTGCTCCCCCGTGACTTGTGTAGCATGGACGTGTCTGGCAATATCGGAGTCCTGGTCAGCATAAATCTTCGGACTAATGCAGTACACCAGTCTAATCACCACGTCAAAGTAGCACCTCCCCTTAGGTCATTTATGGGACTCTGGTCTCCTACTGTGTTAAGCAGGTATTTTGTAAACTCGCATTAGGAATAACCGTATCACCACACCTATGTAACTGTAAATAGTACCCATTTACCAGACCTTTAGAAAGATGATAAAACCGTTATCCTCTTAACTGCAGTAGATATAAAAAAATCAAGATTAGAAACACCTGCTTCGGTAATTCTCATCAGACAAACACAGTTACAACGGATTCGTTTAACTAAAAAAACTGGAACATGATTAGATATAGAGATGATAGAAGTGACAGTTGTATATGGCGGTTTAAACGGGTGGTGGCATGTTTGTCTTATTTGTGCCTGCTGTGTTTACATGAAACACGTGACCGATATGTGATAATGTGCTAATCGGTTCAGGCGGTTTACTAGTGACTTTATGAGTCCAATGAATCCTCCGTAATTAGATAGGCTTGACGAGAAAACAGGTGTTTGTAACCTTGATTCTTCATGAATATTCTGGGTCTAATGACATTCCTGAGACAATCTAACAGATATACGGAGACCAAAATGTCTCATTCATGTCTACCTACCCAGTACTGACGGCTTCAGAACCCTCTAGAAGGAAGTCAAACTCACTTCTGTTTAATGATTACAACAGTTTTACGACGTTTCCCATAGCTGTATCCAGGTTAGTTAACCATCAGTGCATAACTAAAGAGTGGGAATGCACCCAGTTCACACCTACCGTGTGATGGCACACGAATAACCGTATTTACGAAGGCAGGAAAGCCAATTGTTAGTTATAAACTTTTAAGTAGTAGAGGGAGCCGCACCATAACCTAATAGTCACGGACCAAAATGGCCTGATGCCCTCATTTACTCCCTACTTTAGAGGGGCTTCGAATGATCACCGATTGTAGTAGACACTTCAGAAGAGAGTATCCAAATGAATGATCTGCTAGTCTTCGGCTCCCGAGAGGACGTTTTGACCGTAATGCCCTGTGGATGGGATAATTATGTATCAAAGGCTTCGGCGAGTCTAATAACTCAACCTCGATCGTCGTGCTGTTTACACTGGAGGTACCAAATCCTCACAGTCTGTAAACTACTAACCGTCTTGGCTGTTCACTTTGCTCTTCTTCCGTCATTAGTCAACTGGCTGTGAAGACGGAAGCTGAATTTACTCTACCATAGCCCACCGGCCCACCAATTTGTTCTTGGCTAACCCACTTCAATTTCAAGTTTGTTCAGTTTTCTCCTTTTCAATTCCTCTGTTCTTGAATTTCAGTCATGTTTTTTCCAACGCAAGTTGGTTTTAGACGCTGACGGCAGCAATGACACTACCAACTGTGACCAACGTTGCGGTCCAGGTTGGTAACAAAATATAGACGACTGGGAGCATTGTAGCTTGTGATCCTGTTCAAGACATCTGCTGTTGAGATCAGTAAAGGTTTCGTTCTCAGTAAGGTATATCCTTACGAAACCTGGGATTTAAACCCCGGTCAGTCTTTCATGAAACAGACACAGTGATCATTGAGCTGGTAACCTCACATTAGGCATGACCGAATCATCATACAAAACTTCTCCCCTATCTCCTTGTGAGTAATGTGTGCCTTGAGTGACTGTTCCGACCATGGTAAAGGTATGTACTATCGGCAAGCTCTAACGAGAGAAAAACTCCAATATAATGTGTCTGCTTGAAGTAGGCCGGCTGGAATGTCTGCGCAAATGCGACAGCTGCGACCAGCTGTGTTTGAATTTTAATTTATGGTAACCAAAATCCCGCGCTACTCACCAACAGATTGGAAAAGTATTCAAACAGTTCAATAAAAACGGGGAGCCCGTACACCTGAACTGCTCGTAATCGGTGAACTGGCTTGCGATGAGGGGGTTCTGGGATTCCATTAAGATGTTAATATTTCTATCCTCGTCTACCTGGCAACGTCGAAAAGTTAGCTTGTATCTACACACAGACCCCGACGGTTTTGATGTCCGGACATATCGCTGTCGACAAGAAACATATTCCAGAGAGCACTTGCTTTAGATAGAAAGCTAATCGGACAGAAAGAGGTCAGCGACTTTGTCCGCGTGTCTGATTTCTCTGTTCTAGGCAGAGATGACAACATTGTGCAGTACGGCTCTGAACAACAAAATGTTTTATCACTGTCATCGTGCTCCTGAGGTCACGTTTTCGGTCACTGCTATGCAACGTTCTCGTGAAAGAGAAAACAGAAAACAATCAGATTTCTGTCATTACAACTGTTAACAGGAAATTCAACGTCTGCATCAGTTGAATTTAGGTTCGATAAACTACACTAACGGTCATCTACACTCGGTGTATCGGTGGTGGATATGGACGGACAAACCACACTACTCGTGAGTAGAGAAGCAAGTGCATCTTTAGTGTATCGAGGTGATCGGCTACAACACGGGAAAACAGTGGAGAGCCATCGGACAAGAGATGACGTTTTCCAAACACGAACCCGTTATTGTCAGCCGGGATTTTCACTATCCACAAATGCGTATTCATGTTCACGGTGTTGCTCTCACATGCCGTCTGTGCAATTTTTGCCATCCAAACCAGTTGTAGTATCAGACTTTGGTGTGTTCACGGTCATATGTCTAGACTGGCTGCCTGTGATGCGTGACCATACTGTTACGCCCACACACCCACCAGTGAGCGGCCCTTGCACGCATGCACCCGCAGTGGCTCCGAGCAAATAACAGTTGCAAAATAGACCGCCGAAACTTGATCGCAGTGTTCGCATCCAGATAAACAATTCGGCAAGCCCAGTTCTAAAGGAAGCACTAGACTCGAGTTGATCATTCGGTCATTCCTATTGTGAGGCTGCTGGCGTTGTACTTAACACTCTATTCTCACAAACAAGAGGGTCGGAGTACAATCTACGATCCAGACAAAGATATGCACTACTGATGACCTCTAATAAGAGAGAAACTTGAGTCGAGTGCTACATTTCGAAGACGGCTAGCCGAATCGCTTATCTGAATGCGAACGCTGCGATCAAGTGTTGGTGGTGTTCATTTTGAAGTAACCTAAATCCCCAAACCTTCGTTACTGTCTCACAGTTTGCCAACGCCACTGCAGTCAGTCAAACGCACAAGCATACACGGTTGACGACATCCGACTCGGATTAGCCTGTCACAGTGACCCAAGCCAAAGGACGCCTGAGCTCAACCATCACTGCAATTGGCTTGCGCCGCACCACTTGCGGTTCCACTCACACACCACATATCCAGTGTAAACCCGAAGGAATAAGACGGGTACATGTGCGAGAGGGTCGTTGTGCTCAGCCAGCCAATGCTGGTTAGCCACTTGATTGGCTAATAAGGAAAGGGAACTCTTATCTCTCGGAAACTAAACAGGCCGTCCGGTTCAACGCCAAATCTTACCAACATCTAAAATCAATGTTACAACGTGAAAGACTCAATTGCACAACATCCTGGTACCTCCGCTTCTGACCACCGGGATTTCGCTTACCTGACTTCACTTGTCCGTACAGTAACTGCTTCGGGATACGGTCATCGCCCATCCGACGGACGTGACCGAGCCAACGGAGCTGGTTCAGCATCAACATGGCTTCCATCCCGTCCATGTCCGCTCGCCGCAGTACCTCAGTGTTCGGGATCATGTCCGACCACCGAATACGCAAGATGCGCCTCAGACACTGAACATGGAAGCGGCTCAAATAGCTCACGTTCCGCTGATGCAGTGTCCACGTCTCACTGCCGTGCAGCAGTATAGACAGCACAATTGAGCGGTAGACATACAGTTTCGTGACCATCTTCAGGCTGTGATTCTTCCAGACACGCTTTTCAAGACGTCCGAAAGCAGCACCAGCTTTCGCCACACGCGCCCTTAATGCGCGATCCACGGACAACGTATTGCATTCAACAAAATGGCATCTAAACTGATGATCCCGATGTGACACTTCTGCTCCCTTATACCTAAACGGGTGAGCCCTATATATAGTTTCTTCTCTCGAACACTTTATATAGCTGTGCACATACATACACACATATATTCTTATATTTCATTGTACTCATAGTGATAATCATTTTTGTTGTTTCTGTTCAACCGTGCAAAATGACTGACAATAGCGTGTCATGCGATAGTTCTTTGAACTTTGCTATCCATCTTCCCCTTTAGAGTAATGGCTCAACGGTACGGTTTAGGTTAGCATAGATGCTGTTCCGAACCAGAGGAATTACTCACTCCTCTACCGTGTTTTATCACATCACCTCTTCACTACCAAGTGTCATAGTACACGAAGCGCGTGCTATTATGTCCGCACATCCGACGGAACCATACGAACATCCTAAACCTGTACTGTTCAAAGGTACACCAGCATCAGAGCAAAGGCGACTTGAAGCCCTGATCAGCGACGAAGAGCTGAGAGATCTCAAACCATGTTAACTGCTGCGGAGGCTCCAGCATATTCTGGAGGGAAGGTCCACTGACGATGCGTTGTTCCGACAGCTGTTCCGACATAGACTACCTAACTTCGTCCGTAAAATTCTGGTCACATGCCACAGGCAACCTCTCCACACACGTGACCTTGAACACGCCGCAGTGTTACACTCATGCACCAGAACACACTTGGTTCACAATCCTTCCGCCCCGTTGAATTCTGTCTTGGCGAGCCTCTCGGTTACGAAATTTTCCAGATTTGACCTACTAAGATGCTATCGACAGCCGTTCAGCCTCCTTTTGGTTGGCCTTCACGTTGTAACTTAATGGTTGTCTAGCTTTGGCTTGTCACTTTAGGAGAACAGCAAGTGTCATTCAACAGATATTCATTTGGTTTGAGAATACTTGAAATGGCTGATGCAATGCCCATGTGAACAGATAATTTGAACACAATATATTTTAAACGGTGGAGCGTGTACCGCTGTGTAATGAATGCCATTGATGATCTCTTGGTCGTTCGTTCTGAAACAGACATGCTCTGAATGAGAGCGCCCACACGCACACAACTACCTTCGTTTTTAGAGCTTCAGGTATGCATCACGTGATTTAATGGAATTCTGCATGTCAGTTGAGTCGAACAACAGGTTTGCGTGTTGTTGCTTTGCTTAATTACACGAGCGCATATACCGTAGTCTGCGTCTGTCTGTACCACTCATGGATGGCACCACCACAGATGATTTTGCACCGCACGTTTAGGTGGAACTTTAAATCAGGTCAACTCAGATAAATGTTCACTCTTACGTATTCATTCAAGTAAATTGTGGCATACCTTTGTGTAGTCGCGTGATCATAAGAAAAAATGTTTTCTTTGGAAAAGCCCCGGAAATTCCAAGTAAACCGTTCAATCAAAAAATGCCTGTTTATCGATTAGGTTGTAGGGTATACAAACAACAGCTATCGATCTGTGTGTGAACATACATGTAAAGTGGTTTAAGTGTCCTACGGTTTTGGGGAACAGATATGAACCGAATAAGTACGATATACCGTAGTTGAGGCGAACCATGGAGTATCCTGTGAGAAACTTCGTCAGAATCAGTTAGGAGCTGAATCGACCGCGCTCAGACATGGAAATATCACATCAGTCAGGTAAACCCCTCAGCGAACTGCTATGTGCATCAGACTTTCTGCAAAAGCCCGACAAATACAGTAGATGAGCAATAAAACCAGCGAGGAAGAACCCTACGATGAATGAAACAAATGATTACACTTTAGAATGTACGGAGCGGCCAGACAAATGAGGTGACATAAAGCTCTGAAGAATAACTCATAACTGTAAATTGATCAGTTCAGATGTGAAGAAAACGCAACGAGAAATTAGTTAACCATGAAGTGTATGGCACAGACTGAAATTCCCAATAACAGCTATCCAACCGTACGTGAACAGTATTCAACCGGCACTGTGGTCTACAGATGCTCGGTTGACTCTGAACAGTCATCCTGTGTGTTATATTGACACACCTGTTTAACCTATGTCCGATTCTTCAAGGAAGCTTTACCAAACCGTTGGGATATTTAGCTAAACTCGGGGGTTCACTCCCGGTTTTGCGGATCCGATGCATCTTCTAGCCCAAGTAAACGCCAACTTACACTGACTATGGCAGCACATCAGACGTCAAAAAGTCAGAAGCTTTAGATAAAAACCGCGGATCTGACACGCCGGAACACAGACTCCTACACTGCTTATTGTCTCATCACTGATGCCTCCCGGGTTGCTATTTGAGTGGCTCCTCATCAGCTTTTGGACGGTGGGAGTCACTCTGTTTCCTCAGTTCTAACTGATTACATTTCCTCCTAATTAACTGTAACATGTTCAGTTGGAAAATCTTGGCCCTGTACCTGGCCATCATCACTGTCACCAGTCGAAGTAATTTTCATAGGTTTCGAATTGTACACACACTTGGTCGCCTTTCGGCTAGTCCACCTCCAAAGGAAGCACTAGACTCTTATTAGTGCTCATCAGTAGTGCATATCTTCATACGGAGCGAGATTTGCACTCTTACCCTCATGCTTATGAAGCCAGCGTGTGAACGAATGATCATAGCCAAACTCTCAACCGTAGCCCTGTATGAATAGTGTTCAGTTTGCCCGATCATTTCGAAACGAGTGACAGGATCGCTCTGTTCTATTCAACTGATAGCCCCGTGATCAGGACTTCTCCGTTGGGTTGAAGTTGCTGACTTCATTCAACCAAATAAGCATGGTTTGAATCTTTGAATTTTCAAATGTCACGAGCAGCTGACTTTTGTCCTCAAAGCTATGTCCGACCACTTTCCTACGGGAAAGATATGACGTTCGAACTGTATCTCACAGCTGATTACCGAGATTCATTTGTTCGACTGCTCCAAGGACGTGAAGTAAATCGTTTCCTTTATCAAGTAGCATAGCACCGAGAGGAAATGAAGGTATCAGCGCCAAATTTAGTGCGAATGAAGTCAAACAGTTTGAGCGTCGTGTTTACCGTGTTCCTGATAGGTGGATTTGAATGGAAATTTCGATCATAACACTCCTGAATGAGGTTATTCGAGGTGGTTGAAACGTAGCGTATTATAACTTGCTCGTAACGTCATGTTATTTGTAATCTACTTATCGAGAGAAAACGAAGCTCACGAAATGAATTCATTTTGTACACTGATTCCCATTACAAACGTGTAGCTTTTACAATTTTGAAAATAAGCGAACGATTGACCGAAAAGAAGTGAATAATAACGCTTGGATTCCTAAGGCTACCTTGACTTTGATTAAGAAAACTCGGGCAAGTGTAATGTAACTGGTAAGCCTTTTTAGACATAGATTGGAAGTTTGCGGCGAGTGATTAACAAGACCTTACTAAGACTGAGCAACGACAAGACAGTCTGTGTTTGATCAACAGACTAATTACAACACAATAAGTATGAAGACAGTAACCAGGGTGAGTTAGAAAAACGGTCAATAGAGGTTACGGACGGTGTGTTTATTGACAGTTACGCAATCACTGTTTCAAATCGTGGTCTTGATTGGTTGTGGGCCAGGGAAGATTAAGTGTCCGCACGAACTTCTTCTGAGCGCAGAGGTCACGGTTGTGCAGTCGGATGCTAATGACTTCAGCAACAGTCAACATTCAGAATCTCACCATTTTTGATCGATTCCTTGACATGCGATAGACGATCTGGAAGGCATCTTTCTTGCTAACAGAATGATTACAGTCGCGCTTGGAACCGTTTTAACCACATCACTGTTCAGCCACACAGAAAGAGGTTCATGCACTCAGACAATTGCCGTGTAGTGAGACCAATGTATAATGCTTGGCACGAGCAAACAAATGAGTTCAGAAAACATGGAGGTTTATTTTTGATAACTGGTGTTGAACGGAAACTGACACACAGTTGAGCGGCAGAGTAGGTGGTTTCGACTGAATTTCTGGGCTTTCTTGAGATAACTTCGGCTATGGGATCTCCCTTGAATGGAAGACTAATGAACGTCTGTTCCTTATTCACAGAGGGTGGCTTAAATTTCAATTCTGTCACCCGCATCACCTTTCGAATGAAACGCATTGGGTAGCCATTCTTAATGAACACTTCTTGTAGAAAGTCTAGCTCAGGTTGTAAACTGTTAGGGGTGTAGATCTTTAACGTTGTACCCGTCAGGCATCGTATGAGGTTTCGTATTGGATTTAGCGGAACGAAACTGTCAAACTGAATGTACTGGCCACTCCAAGTCTGTTTTCAGTACACATTTCGTCTGACTGGAGCATCTTCCATTCTTACTATGCCAACATCCAAAAATTTAATTCGACCATTGTTGCCTCACTCCTTGGTGAATTTAATACTGCTATGAGTTGATTTAAAAGCTGTCGTAACCCTGTTCATGTTAGCATTATCCTTGATGACGCGAAAAATATCACCAACATAACGTTTGTATGATGTAAATTGTTCAATGATCGCACCCAATTGCTCATGAAAACGTCAGCCTACAAGGGAACTAGAGGCGAGCCCATTTTCACTCCATCCCACTGTCGATGGATTGCATTGTTGAACAAAAACTGAACGTTACTCGTACAAAACACCAGCAGTTCTCTCAGCTCATCTTTTAGGATACCCACGTGCTCGTTTCTACGCCCGATTTAATCACATAGTCACTTGTAGGGGACACTGGTATCCGATTTCGCAACTGTGACCTCTGCGCTCAGAAGAAGTTCGTGCGGCGTGAGATCAGTGAGCTGTTCGGACAACTGGAATTCGGCTTCAGTGTGATTCGTCTGAATCGTGAGACTTCAATTTAAAACTGGATCCAAGTAAAATGGCCCCCACTTCTGTGAGCCTTATGGTTGTCGTTGGTAAGCTTGCTACATGCTTGTGCAGTTAAGATGGAAAGTCGGACACAACACCATTAGAACCGATATATCTAGACGGTTTATCACAATACAATCTCTTTTTTCCTGGACATTATCACTCGGACAGTTGACAAACGTTTACGATTGGAAACAGTGCATGAAATGGATTTATCTCGCGAAGTTCATGTTCTCTGTGTGCTGTTCCAAGGACGTCGTCGTTGATACCACTTCACGTCCGCATGTTAATCAGTTATCCAAAAGTACCACTGATCTGCTCTTCGGAGCGAATTCACAGGTCAGCGATTCGAAACCATGTCAATTGTATGAGAATAATTCTCCTAGGCAATTTGGTTTACTTTCATCGCGGTATGCTTGCATATTTGCAAGCGCTGTATCCACTAGTAAACATTGACCATTCTTTCTGTATGACCAGAGGTCTGCAGTTTTGAACCACCGGTATTTTCACCCTGCCACATTAAGCGATCTATGAGGAAGCTCTTCATCAACCGTAACGTTTTCTCAACCACTCGTAAGGATGTTCGTTATTGGGAAAAGCAGAGTGTGACGTATCAAAGTTATCAAACATACCGACACACTGTTTTTACTCATCGGACACTTGCTTTCTAGGAAATGTTATTAAAATATGCTCATCTGCTAACGGTTATGCACACGTCCTCACAGACATTGGCCTGTAGTTGTTCTTAAGTATAAGGTATATTGACCGGAGCAGTTGCGAGCAACTTCATCGGACCATGGTTACTGAAGTTTGGTACCCAGCTGCAATCGCCGTTGATCTCGGTTCTCTTTTAGTGAACCACAAAGGATCTTCCGATGCCAGAATAAGAAGATATGCCTACAGGATCAATCCTTAAATGGTTTGATTGAAAGTTGTCACCTTGCAACTGACAGTAGTGGTATCTAGCACTAACTAGTCGGAACGCCTACATGCGATTCTTCTTAACCTTCGAGGTACGCTAAATGCTGCTTTCAGATACACCCTGGTGGAATTCGTTTTCGGTTGCATATCAGATCCTACTTTAAAGGTTCTATCATGGACAACTGTGAATGATATTTACCTCACACAACTAAAGTTTCGCATGCAGCGTCTACGAGCTTCGCCCCCTCCCAGAGTGCAGCCATTGGGACCCGCCCACTTGTCCGTTTGTATACATTCTTGCTAGGTTGGGGAATGTAACGCCATAACCCCCGCAAGACTACTCCCCTAAAGGGGTTGATCAAAAGACGAATATTTTGCTGCCGAATAAAACGAAATTTTCCACTCTCCGGGGCCTAAGAAACTAAAGGTCGCCTGGATGAACAGTGTCTCGGCCACCTCACCCCATGTGATAGATATGCCACACAGTCAGCTGCCGCATCCCAGACGTTAGTGTTGGCTGACGTGAACTCACGCACTCCATCCAACTCACGTGTGACAATAAGAACAAAATTCTAACATCTAACCGAAAATCGTGCATTTGACACACCGTTTTTTGTACTAATGATTACCTTTTTTTTGGTCATTTGACGTCTTCCTTCTCCCAGCTATATGTTGGGCAGCAATCCGAGTTGGTCACCGTTCCGCAGTAGGTCTGTCCCATTTCAGTGATCTCCATGAGCCAAACAATGCGAAGCAGGTGAAAAAACGGAATTCCTTTGAGTGGCTTTCACGTGTTCCGTCTGCCTCGGACCCAGATGCTTCACTAAGATCGGATGACTTTCACGTAGCATTCGTCGTAAGGCTTAACGTTAAGGTCAAATGAATTCACCATTGAGGCTTTTCCGTGTCAAAAGTGGTGCTGACTGGGGAGAGGATAAATGCTACTTCGACCATTTTTGTGCGTTTAAATTCTAGCCTGGCTGTACTGGCACTAAGCATTCGACTCTCTGATCTACGTACAGCGTAGGGGTCTTTGTCGCTAGCATACCCAGTGGGTATATGACCTATCATATCCAACTAAAACTGAGACTGCAGGCCCTCAGCTCATAGTAAAGGTGCATCAGCCAGGTGTGGCCATATGGGCACTTGCCCGCCTTTGTCTGCAGTACGAAGTGTCTCAAATGGCGGCTGAACTTACCAGGTCGATTTGACTGAATTGTATTCTTTGAAAGTGTTGTGAATACAGAAGGCGGATGACACAAAGTTTGTTTTATTGGAGAAACCAATTCACCACTTAAGCCTCTCAACGGGACTAGAAACAAAAACACTCATTTGTACACCGCACTCTTCTGAGGATGCTCCAGTAGCTTTGAACACCATATCTCAGTTCCTTCATGTGGCGAAAGTCATTAAATGTCATTCTGCCTTCCAACAATCCTTCCCATATCTCTCCCGTATTTATCCCGTGATCATTTCGATCCAAGCGGCTACTGAATAGTGGTGTGAGTAGTATGGTGCGACCGTCTATCCTCACTACACTCCCCCCCCCGCAAAGAATGTTCCAGGTTTTCTTCGTTCTCTCGACGATCTGCGTGCCGGCCTCGGTGCTGTTGACACACCTGGTGGACATTCTCCTCTGATCGGAGTGTCGTACCATTTACAAATTTGGCTTCCGTACATTCGATGTTGACTTTTCTCATTCAGATACACTGGGCTACGACGTTCAGCTACCACGTACGGTCCCCCACTTTGCCAGGAACTTCCTAGATCCTGGTCCGGTTGCCCCCGAGCTCCGCCGGTTTCGGTATTTAACCTTAGATCCAGGTTCAAACGCAGTCCTCCAACCCGATAGCCTCGCAGT
>QNGE01001435.1:130818-145584 GCA_008508345.1 Paragonimus westermani | reverse complement strand
CCCCTTCGCGCCGCATCCAGCACCGCCTTCGCTCTGCCCTTGAGCAGCATCCGCAGGGCCGCCAGCTTCGCCCGGTCCGCCTTCACTCCGACCGCCTCCGCCACATCCTCGAAGTCCTCCAGGAAACTCCGAACATCCCCATCCTCAAACGGCTGTGGCCACGGGATCTTCATCCTTGTGTTCTGGCCACGGCACCAATTGTTGTGAATCCAGAAGGCGGACGACACAAAAGTTGTTTTATTGGAGGAATCAATACACTACTTAAGCCTCTCAACGGGACTACGAACAAAAACACTCATTTGCACACCACACTCTTCTGAGGATGCTCCAGTCGTTTTGGAAACCATGTCTCAGTTCCGTCATGTAGCGACAGCCATTAACTATCATTCTGCCTTCCAATGATCCTTCCCATATCTCTCCCGTATTTATCCCGTGATCATTTCGATCCATGGGGGTACTGAATAGTGGTGTGAGTAGTATGGTGCGACCGTCTATCCTCACTACAGTAGTACGTGACACAACACTAACTTCCTATCTAGCTTCTCCGATCAAAGTGTTGTGAACTATAACAATTGGCTGATAATTGGCAGCAATTTTTTCAATTAAAACATAACCCATTTTACAAGAAATTGTGAGTTGTTGGTATTTCCATGAGCACTTTGATTTTGACGGGAATAACTTCAAAGGCTATCAGAAGTTCGCTTGACAAGGTCACCGTGTGATATAAGTTACTTTCAATCTCTTCTGGTAGTGACTCTTTTTGCTGTTGTAATTCAATTTTCCGATGTAATAGTGGGAGATGCCATTACGAAAACGTATATTTGGATCACATACACAAACACACCTCGATCTACCAAACGTTAATTAGTGTTTAAGTCTAAGTAACAAAGTTCAAGCCCTCTGACAGCTCCAGTTCATGACCCATAAAGGTTCGGAGACTTGGATCATTTCATATTGAACACCATCCATACTTGATCACTGTCTTATCTGTATGCGAAGACTGCGGTTATGTATGGATGATGTTCAATGTGAGTTAATTAAACGTCTTGAACTCCGGGCATCGGTCTATGTAGCACTCTGCTTAGGATGTTGAACATCATAGTCTATGCACACTAATTGTGTTTCCAGGGAAGTGATTGGGCAAGGAAGAACTGAAAACACAACTTACGTGTTTAACAGCCTACGACCGAGTCACGATAATTCGAATGCTCCGTTTGTGATGTGTACTTACATTGTCAGGTACCGTGCGAGTCTACCTCCTAGTAACAGTGTAAGCCCTATCATCCACAAAGTGAATCAAGTAAACAGCAGTCTGTTTTCTTCTCTAAAATAACATTCCCATGGTTACCTTAAACTACGTTGAAGGTATCCTGGTAGATTGTCGGTCAATATTATTTGACGTACGATATGGGTTCCAAAAAAAGGTCTCCCAGCAAACAAATTTATGGTTGACTTGCCGGAAAGTTGCGGAAAACACTTCCATCTGAAGCACAGAGCTAGCTTGGTCTAATTCATCAAGACGTTAAGAAGGTAAATTGCGAAATACAGGCTGTTTGACTATTGTTGTCAGTATATTACGTTTACATTCTCCCAGTTATGTCAGTCAGAGCCGTCATCAATATACTTGAAAACGTATGTTGCAGTAAGCGACGTGATAACAAGGTGCGGCTGGCCGAAAGGACGTTGAACGATCACGACACCCTGTTTATATCCTAACCAAGACTTCGTCACCGTATAATAATAATATATAATATTATAATAATATATAATAACATAGTATAATAATATTGACCGACAATCTACCAGGATACCTTCAACGTAGTTTAAGGTAACCATGGGAATGTTATTTTAGAAAAGACCACTGTTTACTTGATTCACTTTGTGGATGATAGGGCTTACACTGTTACTAGGAGGTTGACCCGCACGGTACCCCCGAGGTCACTGATGGTGACCTGATGCTGCAAGATACTCTATGGTGCTCAGTAAAAATGGTATCAGGAGCAGACTGCATAGTGGGTGTGATTTATCGACCACCGCCAGCACAGGACTCATACAGTTCTAGCTTGCTGGAGAAAATTCGCCTGGTTTCTTCTAGATATCGGACCAGAGTGCTAATTATGGGTGACTTCAATCTACCAAACTTACTGAAAAGTCAGATACACCCAGTAAACTCCCTTGATAACCATGTCTCGAACAACACTCGTTTTAGAGGAACAGATACGCCCTCCATCCTGGATCTCGTACTAACAGGTGAAGAAAATGTGGTTGAAGACATCATCTATGAAACTCCACTGGGACTAAGCGACCATCTGGTACTTGTTTTCGATTATGTGTGCAACGCAGAAAGGTCGAGCGACGCACACAAAACGATAAGAAAGGTAGATTTCGTAAAACTATCAAATGCCCTTCATAACATTACAGACTGGAGTCCGGAAAGTAGCGACGTGCACCAGCATTGGTCCAGACTGATAGGGAGACTTCGGAATGAAATAGAATTGCATTCATACTATGTCCCGAAGAAACCAAGAAAAGGTTTTCAATTCCAAGTAAGGAGCCGAACACGGAAATGGATAGCGGTACGAAATGCTGCATGGGGAGACCATCAACGGCACGTCACACCAGAATCTTGGGAAAAATATCGACTACTAAGAAATAAAGTCACCAAACTCGTCAAAGAAGATAAACAGGAACACCAAACACAAATAATAAGGAAAATGGAACAAAACCCAAAGCTCCTTTACCAAATTGTTAACAATCA
This sequence comes from Paragonimus westermani, assembly GCA_008508345.1. Lineage (NCBI taxonomy): Eukaryota > Metazoa > Platyhelminthes > Trematoda > Plagiorchiida > Troglotrematidae > Paragonimus > Paragonimus westermani. The sequence continues at coordinate 142,826 of QNGE01001435.1, read as the reverse complement.
GTCAAAAGTAAAACCTGGAGTTTCACCGTTACAAACTTCTGAAGGTACAACTGCCACTGCATCCGCAGCTGCTGAGGAACTGGCAAACTTTTATTCCACAGTCTTTTGTCCCAAAGAATGTGTAACTCTTAGTCTGCATCCGCTTCTTTCACCCACCGACACACTTCAAGACATGACTGTGAACGCGGAGAGTGTACTTCTCATACTCCTCGGTTTGAATACGAAAAAATCCCCTGGAGCTGACGAAATAACGCCGCTCATTCTTAAGCAATGTGCTCGCTCCTTGTATACATCTCTCACAGATCTGTTTAATCTGTCACTAAACTGCAGTATGGTCCCCATGGACTGGAAGTGTGGCACAATCACTCCAATTTTCAAAGGAGGGGATCGCTCAGATGTGTCCAACTACAGACCTGTTACACTATTACCAGTGATCTCCAAAGTGCTTGAACGACTAGTGGCGAATAAGCTTACCAAACATCTTGAAGGAAATAACATACTCTCTATTGCACAACATGGTTTCAGAAAGAGTCACTCCTGCCTCTCTAACCTCCTCCTAACTCTCGATGACTGGACGCTGGCTATAGACAACGGCAATCCCATCCATGCTTGCTACCTGGATATGTCCAAAGCCTTCGACCGTGTTAACCATAGCATACTTTTACAGAAGCTAAAACAACACGGTGTCACGGGTAAACTATTGGCTTGGTTAGAGAACTACCTGATGGACCGTGTTATTCAAGTCAGAGTCGACGGTGCTTTATCGAAGCCAGTTGCGGTCACAAGTGGAGTACCTCAAGGATCGGTTCTTGGGCCAACCCTCTTTCTAATCTACGCTAACGACATACCAAACCTTGTTCGATGTAAAATTATCTTATTTGCAGATGATATCAAGTTATGGGCGAGTATACACACCTCCGAAGACTGTGTACTTTTGCAGGAGGACCTCAACGCACTATATGATTGGTCATTGAGAAACAAATTACCCTTCAATTTTCAAAAATGCAAAATGCTCAACATAGGAAAATGTGTTGAATTCACCTACACACTGGGTCCGCATCGTCTTGCATGGACTACTGACGAAAAGGACTTGGGTGTTTGGATTAGTAGCAGCTTGAAGACCTCATTACAGTGTACTGCTGTCTACAAGCGGACTTCAAAAATCCTGGCACTGTTGAAACGGATCTTCGGTAGATTCACAAGACAGACGCTGCCCAGTATACTCAACACGTATATCAGACCAACGATGGAATATGCTGTCCAAGTCTGGTCACCATGGCTTCAAAAGGATATAGTTCTGCTACAGCGAATATACCACCGAGCTACCAAGTTGGTGACTGGACTCCAGAGCAAACCATATGAGGAGAGGATTGAAAGTCTTAAGTTGTTTGACTTCTGCTATCGCCGCATCAGAGGCGATTTGATCCTTACATACAACATATTACACACACCGAACCACCCGCTCCAAAAACTGTTTGTCCGGCGAGAACCGCGAATTAGCAGGACTCACGATTATTTGCTAGCAGTACCGCACTCGCGAGGGAACAGCCGGAGGTACTTCTTTGCAGTCCGCGTGTGTTTCGCCTGGAATTCTCTACCCCAAGATGTCGCTCACTCACCCAACTTAAATATTTTCAAAACTAATCTAGACTCATTTTTATCTACACAACCAAATATCGAACCCCCACACAGTGCTTAAATTCTGTAAAAAAAACTCACAGACGCATTCTTGTTTTTCATTGTACGCACATCACATACTTCCATCCTGTGGTAATTGTAAAGCTGATTGCTTCTTATACCATTAAAACCTTGAATTACCTTGAATTACCATACAATCTGAAAATGACCTATCACATCAAAATGTAATGTTTTCAATCGTTCACTCTCCATATTTGGCAGAGGCGCAGAGAGCTACTGAACAGCTGCGAAACGGAAAGGTTGCAGGTGAGAATGGGTTGTCAGGGGGAAATTCAGAAGAATGGTAGACTGGTTTCGAAAGGTGTTTTTCTCCAGTTGGTTTACTCCATCTGGAAGCAAAAACCAGTCTCTCATGAGTTAACGGATATGCTGCTTGTACTCACGTTGAAAGGTGAGGGTAGCAAGCAAAGTACTGACACATGTCCAGGCATCCGTTTTCGAGGTGCGATGAAATGGTGCCAGCAAGAATCCGCCTGAACCGACTCAGTACAGAAGGTTTAGAATAGCAGTGTGGATTCCGGCCGAGTCGCACTACGAAAGACCTCGTGTTCACTGCTCGATAGATCCAACAGAATTATCGTGAACTCAGCTGGTTGTTGTAGGTTATTTTCGAAGATTTCATCAAAGCCTTTAACCCTGTGACCCGTGAGGCATGATGGGCAATGCTTGGTAAGTTTGGATGTCTAGGCAAGTTCGTCAGTTTAATTAGACTGTTGTAAGTGGGCATGAAGGCGAAGTTGCAGTCTTGTAGATCAACCTCTGATAGTTTTGATGCTACCGTTGCCGTGAGGCAGCGTTGTGTTCTAGCCCCAACTCCATTTAGTTTGTATTCGACTGAAATGACAACAGTTGCTTTTTAGAACGCGAAGGACGGTGGTGAGGCTGAATATTGCGCGAGTAGCCGCTTGCTGAATATACGTCGGCTAAATACCTCAATGATATGCACGCTTCTGTTTGCACATGTCAGTGCACTATTTGCATACAACGAAGATAAACCTCAGCGACTGATCATAGCTTCTGTGACTGGTGCATTCAACTTTGGGTTGGATATTACCACATGTGAGACATTTTCTTTGGTTCAACCTTCTCTGTGCGGAGGTGTTGTGTCTGCGCTTTGAGTCCGCGTCAATGGAATCAATATTGATAGCTGCGTAGAATACTGCTAATTGTGTAGCAATCTGTCGAAAGATCTGTCCGCGAACCTCGAGTTCGAGGTCGCGTGGCGGAGGTTAGTGTTGCTGTCGGACGTCTCGAAAGATGTGTTTGGAAGAATCGCAGCTTGAAGATGAGCACTAAGCTTTGTATCTATCTCTCAATGGTGCTGTTTATACTGCTGTGCGGCAGCCAAACTTGGACACTATATCAGCGGAACATGGGCTCTCTGGGCCGCCTCCATTTTCAATCTTTAAGACGCATCTTCGGTATTCGATGACTCGGCACGGTTCCGAACACTTCGGCGAGAAGACACGGAGGGAAATGAGGCCATGCTAGTGATCGTTCAGCTTCGTTGGCTAGGACACGTCCGTTGAATGGGCGACGACCGAATTCCACAGCGGCTACGGTAGGGACATGTAAGAACCTAGTGGTCCAAGGCGGAGATACTGGGATGTCACCCAAGTGAATCTTTCACGTTGTAAGCTCGATTTTAGATTTTGAGAAGACAACGTTGATCGGAGCGATCTGGAAGAATTCAATGCGGGTGGATGCCCGAAATCCCAGTGAGCAACAATCGTGAATTGTGAAATGAAATACGCGGTACGCAAAAGAACTATAGGTACCGTAGGTCGTGGTGCCCTGACAATACGACGTTGTAGTGTGTGCGGCCGCAAATGCTCTGGCCATCTCTGATTGGTGGATCGTAAACGTACTCTCAGTGCATCGTTAAAGAAGAGACGACGAGTACACTAGTTGCAAGTAAGTCATGCATGTTACATGTGTTGTTTCTCGTCTGTATCAACCACCAACCGTAGTTGTTTGTTAAATCACCCGCTTTCCTTCTCAGAAAGCTAAGCCATAGTCGTCTTCAGTCCTTTTTTCATCTTTGTTGGATCATTGTTTGGTGAGTGTCTTGTTTGTTTGTCAGTCCGCCCTAAATTGTTTCAGGTCCTTGTTCATCCTAGAGTGTAAATATATACACTTTCGTAATGAATTATTATTTGCTCTAAATTTTCAATGTTCCCCTTCCCGGTTTAGATCCTACAATTACAATCCCTCTCTGTTTATTTTCTCAGAGATAAATATTTCATTTTCATACTAGCCTACAAATTGTTTGACCACCATTGGCCGGCTGGACACAAAGGCCTCATTTACATGTCTCTTGGTCTCATTCCTTCTGGCTTACACTGGACGCGTTGTGCGTCAATAGAACTACAGAGGCAGAATTACAGAGGTGTTGCAGAGCAAGCTACTGTTGGTGAATGTTATGTTAAGGAGTTCTTTGGTTTCGTTCACTGTGACGGTTCAGTCCGAAACGATTGCCGTCAACCAGCAGATTATTGATGGACTCTTGAAAACTCTCCACTTCCGCACGCTTAATGACAACAAATGTATCATCTACGCATCTCAGCCACAATGTTGGACGGCAAGTCTAGGACGCGCTTCTTCCGAAGAATTGCATGACGATCTCATCAAACAGTCCTGATAGCAGTGTTTGTGTATGCATATGTGTGGCGCGTACTCCATAAAACCGAGCAGGGTGATCAAGGCGATCATTCCGTCCAGTCTGAGAAGAACACTCACGGATCACAGTCTCGCTAAACTACAGCACCCCAACCGGCTCAATCCATAGGAAGTTCAACAAATGCCTCTAACAATGTAAGCCACAAGCAAGTTGCAACTGTTTGCGGAATGAATCCAGATTCATGTGAGTCCGATGAAATTCTGCGCGTCAACTTACTCCCACTAAAATACTATCACTGAGGCCATTTTATATTAGGATGGTGAGGTCTAGATACTCAGTCGCCTGGTTTTACGCCAAGTACGCTTTGTGCAAGTCAGCTGTTGGCGTATCATCGTTATCACAGCAACGGTCTGGAGGTGATGTTAGACATCCACCAGCTTCTGACCACACTCTGGACACAATCAGATGGCCATTGGCCTCATTGTCTGACATCACGGTCACACAACTGAACCGAAATCGGGTTGTCTTGGTTCGCCCAGTTAGGACGCGTCACCCACCCTGGGTCTTGAAAATCGATTCACCGGACCCCTACCAAAGTTGGCGTGGGTGTATTGTTTCGGTGGCGATGTGACAGGGGTGTCGCACTGCTTGTCACACCAATCCTTAGAATGTATTTGTTTTATGCCAGCTTAAGGGTGACAGCGACTGTTACGTGCGGACCACACGATGTCGGACAAACGTCCCGGCCATCACACGCTTTTGAGCGCAGCGACAATATCCGGGGTCCAAATCATGTGACCGGATTACCAACACACGGGTTTATCTGGCGCGCTTATCCAACAGGCTTACTCGAAACAGGCCTTCCAACCGAGTCACGTCAGCAAACGTGCCGAGCAAACTGTCATGATCACATTTAGGTCGGTCGGCACGGTGGTGCATGTGCATTCTAGATCAAATGGCTCAACCCTATGGTCTCAGTGTTTTGGCCAGCACAGTCCACGATCGATAAAACCTGATTGTTGTCATGTCTCTCGGTTGGCGTTTCAGCGTTTGACGCGCGATGCATGGTTTGGAGACAGCATCCACCGGTGTGCAAGTGGCCTATTTGAAAGTCCAAGTGTCCTGACAGCGCGTGCCATGACGGTAATATTCTCACCAAGTGCTGCATACTGTGAGGTTGTACTCATATGCAGAGCAGATTTATAGATTAGTGAAAGATTGACTGAAACCTGAGAATTTTTCGATGGAATTAGAAGCACGTCTAGCTGTATGCTTTGGCGCTGTTACTCGCGTTCTACACCAGACCTTTACTCGTTCGATTAGTGGTATATATGACTCATTCTCGCTGTCTATGATTAATCCATAACGTGAGCTAATATTAATCATTCCTAATGCTACGGATTCATGTTCTGCTTGCAGGGGCTGACGATGTTTGCTGGCTGGCAAATTGCCCAACCACATCCACCATTCCATCGAATTCCTCCTTGAAACTCCAGATGTCCCCATCCTTGAGCGGCTTCGGCCACAAAATATTCATCCTCCAATCCTGGGTACGGCACCAGTTGTAGTGAGCCAAGAACGCGGATTACGTATGTTTATTTCCTGGAAAACCAATAGGTGTGTTTTTGGCTTCAACACCGTAACGTACAAACCCACTCATCTACTCACCAGGTTTTAGGAAGTCCGTGTTAATTGGGGTGAAAGGGGGGAGGCGGGATCAAATTGCCTCGTGAGTTGAGTGTATGCGTTTGGCCATGGTAATCCCAAGGTGTGAACGTACTGTTTTTGAACACATAGATCCGGTTGACGTAATCGGATTGCAACCGCCTCGGCTGTGGACAGGATGCGCCACTTGAACCTTCGTGACGCGGCGGCTGGGGCACGGTAGACAATGTGAAACGCTCTATCCGTGTCTGTGTCGGTCACAGTCAACTAGGTGGGCCAGAATGGATGAGTTGATGTTCTTTGTTATTCCGCAACGAAGCCACGCTGGTCAGTGTTCACGAATTCTTTCCGATAAACGCCTAGTGGTGCGACGAATGTATGCTGAACCACAGGAACAGTCAAATGAATAGATCAAAAATGAGGCTTCATTGTTAGGCATATTATCTTTCAGACCTGCAGAATAGTAGGTACTGCTAATCGCATCAGTTAGTTAGCGCGTTATCAGCTCGGCTGCTGCGTCACCTTTGAAAGGCAGAATTATGTAGATCTTTTTCTTATCAACTGTGTTAGTTGGGGCTCGCATTGGTCTGTCTTGCATGCTTCTGACAATGAATTTCTCAGGATAGGCATTGCTAGACAGGATATCCTGTATCGTGCTTAGCTCCCATTCTATCATGTCTTCCGTACAGATTCTTTTCGCCCTATTTGTCAAGCAGCGTACAAGGCCCCGTTTCATACTAATCGGTACATAGCTGTGGAAGTGTAGATATTGCCCACTCCAGGTTTTCTTTCTATACACGCTTCGTGGTAGCAATCCATTTGGTCTGCGCGTTACAGCTACGTCCGAAAATGGCATACAGTCATCCGTTTCTCGTTCCAAAGTGAACACGATGTTCTTGTTGAAAACGGTCAAAAGCTTTTGTAGATCTTCCGTTGTGTCCACTACATAAAAAAACATCGTCTACATATCGTCGATAGTAACTGGTTTTTCTAATGGCCTCGTCCAACTGGTTGTTCTCGAGCATGCTCATAAAATGTCTGCCAGTAACGGGCCTAGCGGTGAACCCATAGCCACACCATCAATCTGGTGATAAAGCTCACCATTGAATTGGAACTGGATGTTGCTAGTGCAGCCTCTTTCCAAATTGGCTGGCTGGAAAGTCTATCTGAATGCGAAGGCTGGGATCAACTGTGAGTGATGTTCATCTTGAAAATGTGGTTCCCGTCGTCGAGCCCAAAACGAATTCTAGTTTCACTGACCAGGGTACGCTGACAGCTAGTTGCTTGGCGGATAACTCCGATGGTTGTGTTGCAGTTATTTAGGCTGCTGCGCCGTAGAAATGTACCGAAACATCCCGGATACCTTGATCTAAATGTCCGTTAAACAGGTAAACAGTAAATGAACCTTCACTCTCATTATGCAGGCAGCCATTTACTCAAATACCCGAGAAGAAGCGTAAGACAAGTGCAGAGACAACCACTGCACGTATCATTAGAACTCTTGGGGCCGCCTCTGTGCATAGCTACTATCTGGATGAGCACATTGTGGGCACAACCACTTTGCAAGCTGTAAATATTGGGTGACAGATTCAATATGACCAGGTTTTTCGGTTGGATCCTCTCAAAAAAGGGTTGCGACCTAAAAACGCGGGGTTGTTACACAAACCGCCAGTCTATGAGGTATACAAAGGTAGCAGAAAAAAGTAAGAATACAAAACATGTGAGGCTGACGGCAATAAGAGTAAATAAGCCGTTTCCTCCGAAAGGTTTTGTAGAGGATAGCTTACAATCTCATCACTGTTGCTGTCGTACTTATACAGAGGCTGCCAACAAGCAGCTTGCTCCGACAGGCATTGCAAGGGCTCGCCCACGTCACCGCTTTCCTCATGTTTACGAGGACTCACTCGCCTCGTGCAAGCAGATGTTTAGCAGTGACCTTGTGAAAACCATTCGAGCACAGAGGCTTCACGAAGTGGTCAGGAATGCTTTCAAAAAAGCGTTTGCTCCTCCTACCGAACTAAATCATTCTGAAAATTTTTATCCCTTCTTCTATCCACTTCTGTTTCCATTCTGGGGTCAGAGCATGATGAGATGGCTCTAGGCTATATGTACACCAACTGCTTCAGTTTGTTGAGCAAGCTACAAGAACTGGGGTAGTTGACATACGATAGGCATCTTCACGTTATTATACTTACCAAAACGTGGTTGGTACTTGAAATAAATGATACTGAGATCACAATTTTGGGCTATTATGTTTTCCGTGCTAATGTGTGTGGCTGTTTATTTTCGTTTAAGCCTACTTTCACTTTTCCCACGCTTTGTTAACATACATCTTATGACATGTGCGATATTATCTGACTGTTGGTCAAACCCCATGGCCAGTATTCGCTATTACTAAGAGTCATATATCGTTCATTCTTAGGCTGTCGTGCTAACAGTGATGTCCTTTTATCCTACCTAGATACTTTCACTTCACTTCAGCATTTCTCTAATCTACATTAGGTGCGTGATTTCAACGCTTCAAGTGCGGCTTAGACTAATCCAATACCGTTTCCTTAGGAAAGCTTTAATACGGAATTGTCCTTGGTAGTACTACGGGGAGCTTGGATTCAGCACATCAACACACCCACGAGACACCGTCTGAGACAAATAACCTGTTTGTTGACCTCCGTCACCAACAAGAGTCATTAATTAGATCAGCTAACGACTTTATCTCTCCGTGGATCCAGTGATAATCTAATCTCACTCTTTGATTCCCTTTGCTATTGAATACGGAGACACGATCAACTACAACGGTCTCGCAACTTTAATCGGGTCGACTCTGAAAGCCTGAGGAATTATCTCAGCAAGATTTGCATGGAAAAAAGCTCGGTTGCTTTGGACTTTCAACTTACCAAATATATGACTCACAAAGCAGACAGGCCGTGAATACTCCGTAAGTTTAGCAAGTGCTCCTCACGCTCGACACTACCACAGGGTATTAACCGCCTTCTGAGCACTGACAAATCTGAGGGTATTGAGACATTTGTCAAAGTTCGTAGTCGGTGTGAGTCAGAAATCCACTGTAATCATCTCACAGCACAACCTGAAGTGCCCGGACTGGCGTACTGAAGGTGGACACTTTTTTTAAAAATATATGGGTCATCGGTGCAAGGTCCCCCTCAACCGTGTTTTTGCGTCATGCAAACAGTGAGGTTACTTCTGTGGCACACGAGTTCACCGAGATATTCAGGGACCATTACTCCTCGGTCTATATTACGGCGATATAATCTGTACCTAACCTACCATCGCAAACATTTCAACAATCTTATCTTTCTGTTAGAATTCTCGAATAGCTACATACAAGGTTCTTGGCTGGGTGGGCTCGTTTATGAGTAGTCGATTTTTTTTAATGGTTATATCGGGTTCCGCTCTCTCTTCTTCCGCACCCATCTTGGCAGGTGTGCCCCCAAGGTTCTGTTCTTTGACAGCTGCTATTTCTGATTTATTTTGACGATCTTCCAGAGGTTATCCCCAATAACTCTTTGTTGTATGGGGACGAACTCGACACTGTCAAGTAATGGTCACGAAAGTGATGTCACCCGAGCAACAAAAACTGTGTGCATATGTCTGAGGTTGGAGATTCTGGAAGCGTGTTCACATGACCTGACAAAGGATCCAGGAATCTGACTGTGGTCCAACCTATCTTTCTCCCATCATCATAAAAAGTCATTCAAGAAGACTTACGCCATATTAAGCATGACAAAACGGACATTCCCCGTACAGATAAGAAAGCTTTTCAAGCCCTCTGTAGGGTCTACGTCCAGCCTTCACTTGAGTGTGCTAACTGAGCTGAAAAGAACAAAAACGCACGGGAACGCGCTCAGCGATCTGCCACATAAACAGTATCAGGTCTTCGAGACTCTACCTACGATATCCGGCCGGAGGATTTTAGTCTTTAGCCACCCGGGTATCGAAAATTCTGGGACGACCCAATCCTCACTTTGTTCCTTGCAAAGACTAAAACTGTCTTTGAGATCACGAGAAGAAGTCATACAAATTAAAGTTCTTTCACTGACAGATTGATGGCCCACTAGAATATGCTATCACTGGTTGTCGTGGCTGTTCCTCCCAGGTTAAAATTTAAGACGTTGTTAGACTTGTATTTTCTCAACCGAAGTGATCGCTAACATGCGTTGCTCATTTCATCTCAGGAATTCCATCGTCATTTGATGACATTGTGGTCCATAATGTAGCGAGAAGGCGTCCGATAAAACATAATCTTTATTGTCCAAATCGCCAGTCACATGCAACGCGCGCTCTCTCGTTCATGAGTCGTAATTCCAACCCGCAGAACCCCCCGGTTTCCGTTCACACGTCGTGTGCACTTCTAACCGGTTTACGTGTGTGACCGGTGCCTTCTATCGGAGGGTTTTCCGCTTGCCATTCCTCGTCTGTTTGTCCGATTTCGTTGCGCGATGGCTCGTCCGGCTGCTCGTGCTGTCCGCCATCCACCCAGTGTTGGCCTTGACCGTATTCCAACATCGTGTCGAGATGTTCCTCTAAATGTTGGAAAAACCACGCCTCCGATCTGGCCGTCTGTCGTATTTCGCCTGCCCTGCCTCGCCCGTTGGTCCGATCCAGTCGAGCGATGACTCACCCGGTAGCGCACGTTGTTCTTGATTCGATCGCGGCAGGCTTTTGAACGTACCTCCCCCACGTTGAGGTATTCGGCCGAGCGTTCGAAAACTCGCACCTCCGACCTGACAATCCATCACAATAAGAGCTGTAACGCACTAGTTTTCCCATTATTTCTTTCCAGGAGGACTGCCGTCTGCGTGACCTCGGATGGAAACGGAATCGACTTATGAAACATTGAGTCAAAGCCTCACACCTGCGCGTCAATCAGTGCACTACATGGTGAATAGTGCGGGAGAATAGCAAGAAAAATGAGAATATCACTGAACTACTAACATCTAAGAGTACTCTGTGCTATCCATGTATTTTGCCAATAAATGCTTAATGCATATATCCCTGGCCCTACGGTTCCTACACCTGCAGATTACCAGATACGATGCTTTGACAGCATTCAGCTTGTCGTAACTGCACCTTGACGTACCTACAGAAGTTCACAGGTTATTGTCGGATTTATGAAATTCACATAACAGAGACCGAGGAACGGCACTAGCAACAGTGTTGGGTTGGTCGAATTTCGTTTGGTACTTTTGTCGTTCTAAGTTTGAGACGATGCGGAACGCCGAATTTGTTTAAACATGTTTGGTTTGGTTGCAGAATATTGATTCCAAGTTGTCATTTATTTTGTCTTTTACTGTGTAATGCGAACACTAATAATGAACTTCGCGCCATGAATGCACGTATAAAATGTCTGTTTTCCACTTCTCATAACTACCATTGCGTAGACGCTAAAACTTTCTTGCTTAGCACTGTTTAACACACTCCAACCTTAATCTATTCCCAGTTGTTTTGGTGAGCTCATTTTCCGTTGACTGGTAGCTTCTTGTGAACCCATTTTGGTTGGTTATTTTGAAACCTTTATTTGTAAAATAATTTGCGCATCCGTTTCATTCACTTTCAATTTGAGAAGGCACTTTAATTACAATTCGTTCAGTAATGTTGTATAAATTCTGATCGTTTGATAAGCTTTTATGAATTTTTATCGAACTTGATAGGTAGTCTCACTAACCCGAGCGTATAAGGCAGCGTTGGTGGAGTTGTACATTGTGTTGCTGAGTGAATTGTCCCAAATCGTCAGAAGCGATTTATCAGTAAGTGTTTTTTCACCCCAGCCGTTGCTCTGTCTACATTACTTCGAATTGCACATGTTTTTTGCAAACAAACAACCGAGCTGCGAGTGAGAGTAAGGCGTTATCAGCGAGACAGCTTCCTTACGGCTTTCACTGCTCCGCGTCATTAAATGCACGCACTTCACAGACAACTCGGACAAACAACGACAACATTCACGCCACTGAGCTCGATTAGCCGCCATCTCACCTAGAGTCTCCAACCACCGACTCTGTGAGTCGCG
>QNGE01001435.1:34734-127551 GCA_008508345.1 Paragonimus westermani | reverse complement strand
ACCAGGAGACTGTGGTTTGTCAGACCTCTACCTGTTGGCCTGCCTGGTATGAGTAACTCTGTCCAGTTTAGCCCAAAAGGTCATCGAGATGCGCAAGCCGTCACACCACGTCAAGATACAGTCTCACCGTGACGGAGAGTAAGCGGAATAGCGTAAGTGACCCTCTTCGAAAAAATATATAATTTACCATTGTTGACGACCTGATGGGGGCTATACTGTGAACCCGAAGAAAACTTCATGGCACGCATCAGTGATTGATTGTGCTAATGATAATTGTAAAATCAATCAACGGAAGAGTCGGGTTATGCCTTCTAGCAACTAAGTCTTACGCACGTACGCGGCTGGATATATATATCCTAAAAAGGGCAGAGAATGGAAGATTATAACCAAATATACATAGTGTTGTCGAACATGGTTCTACAAGTATGGTGATAAAAAATTTAAATGAACATTCACTTACGACCAGGTTTACGAACACAATATCGCAGCGGAAACGCGTGATAAGTAGCATAACGAAATCAGAAGACCCGTTTTGCAGGATGGTATCACCATTTTGTGTGCTTTCTTCAGTTGCTAAACACACGAAATGGTGATAGCATCTTGGAAAACCGGTCTTTTGATTTCGTTGATCAAATTCTGAACTCGAGATGGATGATTAATATTTCTGAAACGTGATAAATCGTCCAATTAATTCGGGCGGTGAGATAGGTAGCGCGTTGCTTTTTCTGGGGTGAACAACTATGACACACTGCAGTGGGAAACGGAATATAAATAAGGAATTCGGGTACAATACAGTCGTTTGCGGTCGATGAAGAGTTTATGGAATTCCAATGTGTGTTAACGTATCAAACAGGCGAGGCTAAAATCGGATCACGAGAACTAACGAGTCGCGTTAAATTCGGAGAGGAAAGCATACTACTGCAAAGATATGAGTAGTAACGCGAAATTAAAATTCACACCAATAATTTACACCGGAGAAATTACATCACTTAACGAGAGCCGAAAACCCTACGAAACGGTTGACTGCGATGTCAGATAGCATAACAAAAACACCAGAGACCCTTCCGTCTGAGAAACAGTCACTGGCGTCCTCCACATCCCCCTCTTTCCCTGCAGTATAAACAGTATACATTCGTGGATCACTCCGCCGACCCATTATCATAAAACCAGGAGAGGAAGCATTATTTTGATGGTGAATTAGAAAGACGAATAGGATTCAATTTCCGAGCAAAAATTTCTAAGGTGCCACACCACCAGCGAAAACCTTAAGAGCGTCTGTAGTGGGTAACTCGCCTGCACTTGTTCCGATTCCTTTGTACCAGTTCACTATTTATCTAAATCGCGGATCAAGCTATTTGGCTCTTGGAGTGAAGAATGTTTCACAGACATTGTTCGTACATGACTGAATCAGCTAATTCAACGCATCTTCAAAGAGAGAACAGGGGACATATTTACCCCGGTTGCCGAATATTCGCCTTCTGACATTATAATCGCCTACCCTGTGGTACCGCCTTCACTCCGTCTGCTCATCTTCATGCGAAATCCATGAGTCTCCTGGATGCGACTGGAGATATTCACACGTCTGTCCTATGAACAGTAGACAGGTAGCATTTACAGTGGACGCTTCATTGATAGCAAAGTCAACTGGAAGGCGGTACGGAGCGCGAAACGAAACGTCTGTCAGCCAGCAAACATTCGCAGAGGGGCTAGATGGAATCAGTGTCATAACAGGCTTGTCGATCGCCTATTTGTAGTGTTTTGTGCAGCTCCTCATGCATCACAAGACACCATAAATTGGTTAATCGCAGACTGTCCCAATTACACCTGACGCTTTTTACCGGAAGTAGCTCGAGTTAGTCTGAACAACTTCCTGGGAATCCCCAGATGTGGTGGCTAACTTAAAGTCTTCGTTTCTCCGTTTTTGAACTTGGTTGTACTTGGACTCCTATGGCGAGCATCAGAAAGTTTAGGAGAACAACCCAAGACTCAGTGACCAGCGATTGAGCGGACATTGATGCCATACAGAGTGTTACCTGTTTTGTGTACGACACTATAACTGTGCTTCTAACAATTTTTGAACTCTTAAAAAAGTAGAATTGCAAGTCCAAGTGCCAGTGACATTTGGCATGCATACTTTTAGCACTTCACATTCATTCAGGGCCAGGTAAGCGGCATAGCAGTGGTCCACCAGAACGGACTTCAGGTTTTGCGCAAGCAACCGCTTGGTCAAAATCTGGCCATTCCAAGCTCTGGTTTGATTTAAAGTTAGTGAGCAGCCTCATCAGCTTTAGCTGATGCTAAAGTAATCTGTTTGAATACACGGTTAGTTAGGCAAAAGATTGCTTGAAGACGACTGATGTTGTTTGGAGCGTTGAGAGTTGGTGATTGTCAGGGAAAAGTTGTGATCTGCACTGCTCGCTACAAGACGTCTGTAGATGTCCATGCATCTATCAGCCAGAGGATGTAGACTGTCTGAAGTACGTCCGCAAGCTATTAGACTTCCGAACTGTCTTCGGGTCTCTAATGAAGGCGACCGCATCTAGTCACATGTTATAAGTTATGTCAGTTATTTGTTAACAACTTTCATCTCTGAATTTATTCGAACTAGACTCAGTATGTAGGCGTATGCCGCAATAGTGAGCAAACGTTGTTCACTAGAGGAGTCCGTTGAAGTGTGAACCGCACCTTCAAACCTAACAACGCATGGTTGGCTGTTAACTGGAAACCAGCCAAATGCAGTAGATTTTACACAAACTTTCGAAGTAATTTCGATGCTAGATTGGCTTGATGCGACTGTTGCATGGTTTGCGATCAATTGCATATAACTCAACAGATGGTGCCCGGAACTTCGGTGAGGTATTGCATTTCTGAATGCGGGCTTCCGTCAGATAACGGCTATCCGTAGAAAGCGTTTATAGAGTTAGAGCTGAAACTGCTTATTCGCCGGTTTGCTCAAGCATTCGGACGTTGTATGTGGCCAGCTAACACGAATCGTTCGGCAATTGCCTAGGCCGCCTACTTGTTCGTAACAACATGGATTACAACTTGTAGCGGACGACAATGATACCCCTGACAACCGACGAAAATGGATGGGAAGAAGTTATAAATAAGTGTTTTGAACTGTAGGTATGACCTATCAGTATCCAAAAGTTGTTGATCTCCGCACATACTTATTACACAGAGTCTATCAGTGCTGATTCACCAATTGAATTCAACGCTGCAAAGGAAGCGAACTACCATTCTCTGCCATTTTTGAGGCCGTATTGCTTGTGTTTAGCGGCGAAGTTTGCTCTGCTAAGCTGGATTTGGCTAAAACCTTCCTTCTAGTGGAAGGTGCACCTCAAATCCGTGAGCTACTGACACTGAGCACACGGTGGACACTATCAGTAAATGCACTCATCTATCAGTAAATCAAAACTGCCGAAGAGATTTTTTCGCAGGCTATGGAAACAATGTTACCTGTCCTCGCTAGCAGTGTGGTTGGGCTCGGTACAGTAACCATCGTCATCCACATAGTTGAGGAGTTGCCGTAAAGACTCACCTTTTTCCAACAAATAATGGGTTATGATTTCCGGCTATTAGTGCCATTTATTCTAACTGTCTGCCAGATACCTTGATTTATTTTTCATGCGCAGACGTTTTTTTGCAAAGAAAGGAGAACACACCCTATCCAGCAGATGGTTGTCTCCAAAAGCGTTTTCACTCTTCACTAGTTTCTCAGATTTATCAATCACTGCCACGCAGTTCGCTCTTCCTTACACAACACGCAGATATCCTCCAAATGACATAATAGAAAAATGAGTCCAGTGGCACTGGTCTCCTTCATCTCACTCAAAGTTAGACTGAGCGCTGACTTTTCTCTGAAACACTTTGACCAGTCTGCCATTGTGGCAGCCGTAGACGCCAGTAAATCGGAAAAGGCGGTTATATATATAGAGTACAGAACACAACTGTGATCAAACCGAAAGGTAAGCTTTGGCAAAAATCCTTTCTGTGAGGAAACTGTCGAAGGTGAGCATCAGCCGCTGGTTCACTCTGTTATCTGACTGGAAGCTGTCGTTTTCTATCTTCTTCTGGAGGCAGGGCAGTCTATTCTACTCCACCAACATTTATGGCTCCGATATCCGCTCCGGTCGAACTGTGGATCACAGCCAGGCCGAAACTCATTCAGAGCTCATCAGCAACTAATTTTGATACGACTCTTTGGTTGAAGACGTGCTGGATAAATTGAAAGGATGAACCCCTTAAAACTTTGAACACGTGCATACAGTAAATGGGCGTTAATTGTGAGAAAATATTAACATATTCTTTCGAACTTTCTCGCAATCGAAAGGTTCATGGGGGGTGAATTTGACATAAATTCGTAGCCTAATATTTGCTCCCGTAACACCCTCACTGTTCGTAGAACCATAGCGATACCAGGCAACTTGCACCACTGCCGTGTACTAAACCATCACTGACGATAGACAGTGTAGCTGTAGCACATGATATGAAGACCATTCCTAACTTAAATTTTACGGAGATTCACACAAATGAAGATGTTTGTCGCTAGATAGAAGATCTGTTCGAGGTGACTGTCATGCAGAGTGATTGTGATCAATATGGTGGTGTGACAGTTGGGTTTAATAAAGGATGTGTAAAACACGAGGTGGGATTTACTTTAATCTATCAAGCATTAAAAGCTGGGGACTTTAATTATCACCGGGGCGGCAGACAAATTAGGTGACTGCCACGACATTTTACAACGTTTGTTCCAAGTAAACCTCCACAGTATAGCCAATTTTAGTTGTACTCAACTAAACCGGTTGGGCGCTACGTGACTCCGAGAATCCTATCCACGAGAGGAGCTAAGATAGTCGATACGGGCCCAACCTCAGTGGTTTGGTTTCGTTGCTTACTTTATTCAGTGTACATGCAGAGGTGCACGCTTTCGACTGTTGATTTTGCTCTTTCGTTAAGTTGAAAAGAAATAGGCTTGTAACATCACACTGTGGCTTGGTCAAGGTCGGATGTCCGGACAGGCTCCCTGCGACAGGTGGCCAGTATGTTACGCCCACAAATCCACCGCTGAGCGGCTCTTACGCATATGCACCCCCAGTAGCTTCGAACAGTTTACAGTTTGCTACAATCGCTTATGAATTACGTTACACTTTTGTTACATATCTTTGTGATAGTATTTAGATGTTTAATGTTTTTATCGGTACTACTTACAACGAATTCTATTTAGCAAACCAGCATCCAAAGGCTCCTCAAGTCTCGGTGGAACGGCGACGGTGGTTTCTGGCCCATAGCGACGGCTGACCAAGTGTATTCGAATGACGGAAGTGGAGTTTAAGAGAGACAGACATGAGAAACCACAGTGAACTACAAACGGTAGGTTATTTCACCTACTGAAGATATCGTGCTATGTACCCAGGTGGACGACACGATAAGTGTTGGAGGGGCGTAGGTGCATGCAAATGCAGTACTTCTGGCCTGAACGTACACAGTAGAATTCTAACCAGACCTGCTGACGTGAAGTGGTATCACAAGAGTCAAACTCATGGATCGTTCCATACTTCAGACGTGTACGTGTTCACTTACGTAGACCTGTCTGTTATGAAGTAGCTGGTAAGTACGTTATGACAAATCTTTAGCTTATGCAGTCATGTACCATGGGGAGGTCGATACACCTTTTTATGCTCGTGGATTGTCACCATACACGTTCAGACAACAAATAAATACTGCTCGTTAACATCCTTTATAAGGAACGGGCCATACATGAAGAAACACGGCTTTTTTCTCAACTGTGTTATGGACCAACGCGAATCATTTCTGAAAACACCATCAACTCTTCTAACAGCTCTGGGGCATTACTTTCTCGTCTGATGTAGTGTTTAAAACCTACTGAAAACTTTAACACAAAATAACAGAATTATCTATGAATGTCCCAAACAAACTGGTTACTTTTGTAGCACGCTACCCATCTCCTGGATTGTGTTTCAAGGATAATCTTAGCATCTTCTACGCTTAATCTGTAAACCAATTTCGCGAAATGAATTCTCTGATGTAGCAATAAACATGGACAAAGTTTCTGAAGGTCACAGTCTGGGGAAGCCAATTCCGTTGAAAATGTGAGGTGAGACGAACTACTCCACAGCTCTGGAAGTAGCCTCTCAGCATTCTATTCTATAGTTATTTTGGTCCACTATACGGAGACAACGTAAACCAAAACGTCATTCTAGAACAAGGCTGTGAACCTATAATCTGCCTTTCATTTACATTTGAACTTTCCAGTGATTCTGTTTAACGCGTAAACCTTTTGTTTTAGTTGTAGTCGCTGATATCAGTTGGAATCCTGTCTACCTGTTGCTGGTAACCGCACCCTCGGGTCAAATGGACATCAAAACCAAGTTCCTGTTATTTTTTCAATGTTTGTAAAAATGAGATTCAATAAAACATTATTCTTTTCCTTTGTCCCCAACACTAGAGAAGACAGCTCCGGCTTGTTTAGTTTCAGCTTACCGATAATTTTCAATTTTCGTTGTGTTAGTTTGAGGCTGTGATGCAACGATGCCATCACATGTAATATCGTGCTCCATGAGTTTGACACCAAGTTTGACACCGGTGTCACCAATCTCACTGCCAGTCTGTGCATGTACATTTCAGAAATAAATGGTGTTCTTGTTAGCGTGTCGTTCAGTGCATTGAAGGTGAGTCATCTGCTTACCGCTACTTCTCTGTCCATGTGATCAACCAATCTATTGAATAAAGTAGCGTAATGAGGCAGGTGTCAGTTGGCAAGTGTTTGGATCAACTTTGTCAAAACAGCAATGGAGGCAAATGTCTTTGATGCACTCACTTCAATTCGAATTTTGTTTCAACTTTTAATGAAGCAAACATTAGGGGCATCACAAATTTTCATGGGAAACGGTCAATCGTAGCTCGCTCATCACTCGTCCCTAGCTTCGAACCGCGTAGATATTAGCCGACCGTAGAATATGGCCACGTTTCACAGGGAATCAAAATCGTTGAAGCCTTCTTATATATTCTTTCATCTATATTCGACACTAACCAACCGCGCACGTAACGCTCCCTGTAATTGGGAGGGTCGTTTAACCTCATGAAGGAATTCTAACTCCTATGTGTTCACCTGGTTTGTTCCATCACCACATGCCTGCCTAACTTTTTGGCTAAAAGTCGCACGTTCCTACCCGAAACGATTCATTTTTATATGAAAATTTACAGTGCGAAGATGGCTTTTAGCATCAACCGTTTTCATATGTGGTTTAAGAGTAAGAACGGTCAGAAACGACATCCATATATTTTGGGGTCAGTGTTTGAATTTTAGCCCATTTATAATCATCAATTCGTTTCGGAATTTCACCTCAACGCTGATCTACTCTATCACTAAAACTTACAAGAGTTCTGTATTTCTGATGAGTAGTCGGGGATTTGGTTTATTTTCAAGTTGACCATCACTCACATTTGATCGCATCCTTCGCATTCAGATAGACTATCCAGCCAGCCTCTTTCGAAAAGAAGCACTAGACTCGAGTTTCGCTCTCATTAGAGCTCGTCAGTAGTGCATATCCTTGCCACGGCCGGGATTTGAACTCCGGACATTCCAATCATGAGGTAACCGTGTTAACTACTGCGCCATTGACCTCACATTAGGCACGACCGAATTATCAAATCGGAACGCTCAACCACTCCCGCTTGTGAGCAATGATCAGGTTGCCCGATCGTCTCGAGAGGAGACACAGTTACTGCCTGTTAACTCCAATCGATAAGCCCACGATTAGGACTTTCAAGACAGATCGAAATCTCCGATGTCATTAATCCTGCAAGGCGATATTTTAGATTACTAATTAGTAGTCGGGGATTTGTATTTCGAATTTTTTGCAAACTGAGTAGTCTCACTTAGCCGATTCTTCGGCTGCTAAGGTTGATTGCTGTGATATGCTGTCCTGGTTATTAGTTTCCATGGATGCTCAGTTCCGTTAAACTTGCAACCTAGATAAAGCTATGTCTGTTTGTTATTCCGATTTCTCATTCGGCACTGTTTTGTCCGGTAAGTTGTAGATCTACCGCACTGGTTTCCTTGAAACACTACAAGTTGACTAGCCTATCGTCTCAAAGTTGAAACGTTCGGAAAGCTGGTGTATATATATATATATATATATATATATATATATATATATCTGAACACACCATTTCTTATGATAAACGGCAGCCTTCTTAATGACACAAAAACTCCCAAGCTCATCAAACTGCCACCTTCACATGGTCGTCTGTAAGGGGTATCGTGTTTCATAGGCAGTTCAAACAAGTAGTAGCTTCGATGATAATGATCTCCCGAAACAAGTTTGTTTTCTTCGGTGACCACTTTATGTTACAGCTTTCATCACTTGGAGTCATCCCCGGACTAAACTGTGCTTTAATGCTCATTGTACATGATCAATAGTTTTGTTTTCTAAATCATGATCAGAACAGTCTATGAAAATGATTTGTAACATTTGAAAACATCAGCGTCATATCCTACTATTGAGACGTACAGATGCTGTCTTTTACCGTCCGGTTCTTCTTACGGTTATATCCACAGACCCAAACGTGGATATTCACATGGGTTTTCGGTCTCTCCTGGAGACGCCAGATCTCTCCAATGCCACCAACCAGTGTCGATGGCGTCGAGAGGTCGCTTCTTTCATACCCTCTCACCAACCGTTTTACATGTATTCATAAAGGGCGAAGGTTAACCGTAGTTCGTTGAATTTTCAACGAGTGAGTGATGCTCAACTGGTTACGGTCGCTTCATTGTTAGATGATGACAGTCATTTCAGTGTGAAACCGTTTAGTGATGAAGCAACGTTCGTACCGAAAGTTGACAATGTTTAAGCCCTTGGTCGATTTAAGCACTGTTCTAGATTTGTTCCAAAATTCCCGTGAGGCACTGCTCACGGAGCAGAGTATAGTATTACTGCGAGAGAAGTCGAAAACCGTGAGAACGAGCGAGCATTTGGATTGGATCGAAAAGAGCTGAAGACCAGCAGGGATGGGACAGGATTCCAACCATAGCTCACCAGGCGTGTTGCAAATACACGTTGGACTGCGAAAACTTCCAGTTACAACAGCAATAATAGTGGGTAGAGCGCAAAATCATTCAACCTAACGAACCCTATTAACAGAACCATCTGAAGGCTCAAACTGATCTGGATTTGTACACCAGAACTATGATGATTCAGTCACTGATGGGGCCGTAACTATTGACTCGGGTAGAAAATCTCCGACTGAACACACCTGGAATCCGAGTGGACGTTGCTTGCAATCCAAGTCTATCGTATCTGCTGTTGCGCTGTAGGCACGCAGATTAATCAGCATCTCGTAAGCGACGGTGTAGCTGGGACAAGTGGCCTGTGGTAGTAGAAATTATTCTGACTGGTTGAAAATGGTAGTGGCGCCTATTTGAAAACCGAAGGGAGGTGACGAGTTGTGGCGGACAGAATAACATTTCATTTTCATTGGACCTACTTATTGTGTACGTAACACGGGAATAAACCATCTGTAAAACTGCCTACTGTATAACTGTTACTGTTCACAGGGCGCGCACATGACCAAAGTGAACTACTTGCAGAGTACTGTGTCATGGATTTTCCTCACTGTGTTTTGTGCCATTACATCTCCGTCAAGAAGCTTTGCTCAAAGTTAAGTAATTACGGAAATAAACTTTTCCGTTTTCCACTGAAATAACCTTGATTTTTCTGATCCCTGTTTGAGATCCCCTCGACAGTCCTCCTAAAAATGTGTATGAGCCATTCCAGTAGGGTCATTGAATTCCTAATTTTTTTGTACTGGAAGTGATTGTGCTGGTGTTACAAGCGCTTACGCCCATTCACTCAAATTCGTACTAACTTCGTAGATGAACAAATGCCTAACTGCAGTGCACATTAAAAAAACTAATATCGTTTGCCCACTCTGGTGTAGTTGATGGTGGCTACTATATACCTTCATCAAAGTACTGATGACATATCAACAGTATATGGAAACCCTTCCCAGTGTAAACAGCCTGCTCACACGCATTACCATGTATAAGCATGGGAAGTTTAAAGTACCTAATGTGTTTAACCCTTTTCTTGTTGAAGTGATCGGTTTGTCACTTATAACTGATTTTCTTTCTGTTTCATTCTCACTTTGCCTATTTCTAATCTTTCAGATGATAAACTAACCGCTTTATTTAAAACATATTAATCAGAACAGTACTTGATGATATGGATGGGGAGTGAAAGTGCCAATGGAAAAAAATCATATTATGCATAACCGTTTGGTTTGCTATTCACATTTCATCAAGCATTATGTGTGTCTTAATGGCGTTCCTGGGTGAATGCCATATGTAAGTCACCTGTTAGGTAAGCTGGCTATTTAGGTTGCAGGTGCGATGTGTTTAGACATAATGAATACACACTGAACTTGGAATACTTTACGGATGAGACGATCCTCAGTTTACTGTAGTGACTATTGTTGTCAAAAATTCGATGACCTTGATCGCATTCATCAATCAAGCCAGGTCACACATAAGACGAGTTGTACCTGATATAGCCGCAATGACCTGGTGAAAATATGAGACTGTTTCATCTGTGCAGTCTGCGATGAACCGTGCTAACCCAACCAAACCTTGTCCATTACGTTCAATATGAACGTAGTTCGTGACCGCAATGCTACAATAACCGATGCCAACACTTGAGGTGACTACCAGAGCTAAACAGCTTGGGTTGACACGGTCGGGAAGCACGTCACTAGCTATCTTACTTCTGTCAACGTGTCATAGATTTCCTTATATACTCTTGATCACAACATATTCGGAAATTACCTGCCATTATCCGTTTTTGGTTCTCTCCATTAAGACTGATAACTTACGCGGTCATCAAGTTCCAACAGTTTACATAACCACTTGTTCTCTTTCCACCTGAAAATCCTTAAGATTCTGTTCAATCAATCTCAACAAATTTCCGAGGTAAAGGTACGCACGTCTAATATACATTGGAACATCACATACAGAATTAAAGTATCTTGTTTGTGAAAAAAACTCGTCAGGAGAATTTGGAAGATCATTCGCTCCATAATTATCATTGGCCCGCTTTTAACATTCTTTCTGTGAAGACGTTCGGCATGAAATGCTAAATTCGAACTGTATTGAGAAAGCCGGTACGGAATTCTGTTTGATGAGGGGTGAATATATCGTCTTAGTCTTTGAACAACCTTCCAAATATTTGTACATCCTGGCACCTTTGTGTACTTTTTATTCGATTATGCTCTGGAGGTCTTTAGATTGGTTTGGATAGATATTGCTTGGTAGCCACTCCAGTAGACATAGTCCGTGATATAAGACACAAATACATACAGCTGCTCATCGGAAAACATCCCCATCAACAAGTGGTGTAGTGACCGACAGCAAAACTTCTTCAGTATGCTCACGTAGGAACCGGATTTTATTTCCCATTATTTTCAATCAGCTAACTCACTTCCTCCGAGCTGTGGATTCAATCAAAAGCACTATCGATTACCAGTGATGGGGTTACTTAACAAGGCAGGCGTACGTGTTTCGAGGTTTACGCTAGCATCGCCCCTGTACATCAAAAACGTCTAGGCTGAATTACATCTTTTCATTATATAAAACAACTTTTTACTTAGGTGTTTATGGAATACGAAACTTTACCCACTTCAAACCACGTCTCAAGTATTCGTGATTGGAGAAAAGTACACTTCTTTTCCTTTGGTATACTAACCAGATATCGTATTGCAACCACATATGAGCGGTTCTTTTCGAAATCCCAACGTAAACTCGGTGTCTACCGCAGATAAATTTGATGTAGTAGATGCCATCTAATAGACTCTGTACTTGTCACGTTTGCATAAAGTTGACGGGCTTCCAGCTATACTGATATTCAACCGTGGAGGTAAGTTCCATAATATCCTGGGAAAGATACATCTGGCCTTTGTTTACTGTCATCGTTTTATCGATTTTTCAGGGAAGAATTGGAAGACCAACGCATATACATAAGATACACTTTCCCGGATAATATCTGCCTGTTGCGTGTAACAGATCTTTTTACTAAGGCGGAGGTTTTCTTGGAAATTGTGTAGGTTATGCCGAGGGGCCAAAGTGATTTGAGCTCACGACCAGTCCTAGAAATTTGTCGATATCAGTTCCACAATCACTGTTTAGTTGGAAAAGAATAAACGTATTTAAAAAACATCGTGGTATGATGGCGGGTAGTGGCGCCAATTAGCTGTTCACTAAAAGCAGGCGCTTTTTGTTTCGGAATCGCCCGTGAAATTTTGGGTGGTCTTGTTATGGTTTCGTGGGTTCACCTTGTTAACCGAATTCCCGTTACCACAGTAAAGTCCACTTTCGCGACCAGATTAACAACATGACTTCACTTGCTCGATCCGACACTATTGATTTCGCGAGCAGACGGCCATAAGGTGCTAATTCCAGCAGGACTGTGATTGGATCCGTACTAGCTGAACGAACTAGCCTTCTGATTGGACAAAACGTCAGACACCGTGCTATACAATGTGTATTTTGTGACTGTGAGCAATTATTCGTGAGAACACAGGTTTGCCCAGTTGAACAACATAATAAGTAACTCAAACTAATTAGACCAAAACAGAGTGATGAATTCTGGAGGTGGTTGTGTCAGTTCCACATGTTCACCGAAACGACTACAAATTCTTGTCGGATCTATATGGGGTTTTTTGACGAATGTTGAAAGAGCAATAATCATGCCGAGCTTATGGCTTTACTTGCGAAACACATGGAACGAGAATGCAGCAACCAAGTTCTACGGAGCCATTGTGGCAGCGTTCAGTTTGGCAATTCTCCTGTTCACACCAGTAGTCGGATGGGCAGCCTACAAAGGTGTGCGTACTCATGTGTTGCTTCTGGTTTCAAATCAGCTGGAAATTCTGGGAAATATTATGTATTTGGTAGGACGCAGTCCATGGGTTCTTTTATTCGGTCGGTTTATTTCTGGCGTTGGTGCGTGTTGTGACCCACCTCTGTATGCGGACATGATCAAACTGACTGACCAGAAAGAACGAACCTCCTATGTGATTGCAATGCTACTCCCTCGACAAGCTGGACTTTTATTTGGCCCGGCGTTCACAATACTGGTACACAAGTTGAATGTGAACGTGGGAAACTTCAATATTAACGTTTACAACGTGCCTGGCTTGTTAATGGCCGGACTATGGGGAGTTCACTGCATTCTGATTCTTGTGGCCTATCCCAATGTGGAACGTATCACGAACGAGGCGTACACTCCAACCGGTGAACTCACACCGGCGAGCCGAATGAAACGCTACTTCTTTCAACCCAAAAGGAGCAAGGCTAGTATGACTGAAGTCAGCAAAATCATTTTAAATGATTCCGCAGAGAAGTCAATTCACACGGAAGATTCCGTATTTTTGGGAGGAGTAATCTGTTCACCTTGTTGTGCAAATCATCCAAAATGCACACCCTATCTACTCTATACAAGCTTAGCATTGATAACATTGTACTGCATAATATTCATGATATACTTTTCTGTCCTATGCTTGGAAGCTGTATTGCCACCGGTTGCGGAGCGCCTGTATCAGTGGTCCGAAGTGGAAATCAGCATAGTCTACCTATGTTCCGGAGCTTTGATACTTCTAATTTACTTTCTCTACGTGTGTATCAATCAGTATGTTACTGATCGAATGATGCTCACAGTCGGTATGGTGATCCTGCTGTTTTCATATGTCTGGCAGGCATGTTACCTAGCCTATCAGCCTGTACCATCAAGAACAGTGGGTATTGCGTTGATGATGACCGGCGTATTTTTACACGTGCTTGGAACGCCGATGGTTGCAACTAGTTGCGAATCTCTATACACGAAAATAGCTCCTGAATCGGATTCAGACAGAGCACAGACTGTGTTTCGCACCGTATTGAATGTAGGCTATTTTACCGGTCCCTACATTGGGGGCTCCTTGGTGAGTATCCCGTACGCCGCCTTCTTACTTATGATGATGATGGTGTTCGTGCCTTTTGTTCTGCTGTGTCTCGTCTATAGTGCGTTTCGCGTAGCGAAAGAAGCATGAGTTAAAAATCGGAGTGAACCAGTTAAATTTTTACAAGATTCAAACAATCATGTACTGCTCCTTTAAATTGATCAGACAGAATCATCCTGTCATTATAAACAGTGGATAAACGGATAGAAATCCTCATACACAACCAATCTTTTTGTACATTACTGTTTTGATGTGATTTCCGATTAATTTTGTAAATTGCTTACACGGCAAAACTGTTTGTGAGCAGAACGTATATGCCTATTATATCGATACAATTTTACTTCCGAGTAAAATGAGTACACAATGTTACACTGAACGGCAT
Source organism: Paragonimus westermani (assembly GCA_008508345.1). Classification (NCBI taxonomy): domain Eukaryota; kingdom Metazoa; phylum Platyhelminthes; class Trematoda; order Plagiorchiida; family Troglotrematidae; genus Paragonimus; species Paragonimus westermani. The sequence continues at coordinate 113,156 of QNGE01001435.1, read as the reverse complement.
CGTCATTGGTAAACTGCGTTTGTTACGGGTTGACCGTCATTCATTATTGCTATTCATAACTTGTATGATTTGGTGGATTTCTAGGTTGATCTTCTTCAAACGGAAACTCATCTGCACTCGGGTGAGGTCAAAATAAGACGACCTTCAACGCTGTTTGAAAAAAGTAAGGTAGAGAACTAAGGCTGACTGCAATGTGACAAAAAGCCACTCGAAGTGGAGATCAGTGACTGCGCTGAAGACCAACGCATGAACTACGCAAAAAACAATAGGAGCCTATCTCTGGCTGAATTTTCGCCTGACGAAAAGGTCCATCTTTAAAAGTCTTGATTTAATGAGCGTAATATGGAATGGATAAAAATAAACTTTAGTAGCGGAAACGAATTTATTCTAGTGACTGACCCGCGGGCAAGGCGCCCTCATGACCTTAAAAGGTTTGAAGAATGGTCACTCACAAGTAGTCGGTGATGGGCATTGTGCGAGGAATTTTACCAAAACCATTTGGACAGTTTAAGTGATTGTGTAGTTTTGTCGCAGTGTGCAGATCACATGTGCAAAATCCATCAACCAACTCTTGTTCAAAAAAGCAGAAATGTTCTATTCATCCGTCGGTCGAATAAAATACCGTTGATCATGAGATTCTAACTAACGCATACCCGATTGTGGTTGTGGAGGAGAACTTTTCTCTCAAAGACGTTAATTGCTGCAAGGTATGGGGTGAGTAATATCGTAATATTCTTCTGAGTTACACCACAATAGAACGACTGGGGTGTGATCTAATAACTGTTATGTTATTTTGATAAGAGGACCAAGCAAAAATCAATTGAGTTAATATTTAGACTAGCTGTTTGGACTCATTTTGCTTGTTACTTAGAAATGTCGGATTAATCTTCTTATATTCGCCATTGCATTTCGGTAGCTGTATTCCTGTCCATAGTCCGAATTACAGTCTGTTGCTGAAACCGTAACAAGAGGTGTCATCTGAAGCGCAAACGGTATCCTTCCAAGATGAGGGTAAATCCACTGTAGAAGCAGCATTGTGATGGAGTCACTGAATCTGTTTTTATGGTTCAGTGTTTGAATATGGTCATTCGGCAATGCCTATTGTGAGACTACTACCGTTGGGGCCAATAATTCATTCTCATAAGCACAAGGGCCAAAGTGTAAACTCCAATCCGGACAAGGATACACACTACTCATGAAACTTAATAAGAGCAAACCTCGAGTCTAGTGCTTCCTTTCGAAGTGAACTACCCGAAAGTTTTGTCTGAATTCGAAAGCCACCATCATGTGTGCATGGTGTTCAATTTGTAATAATCTAAACCCCCGGACTTCCATTAAACGGTTGTGTAACCGTTCGTTAGACCCATCATAAAGGAGGTTCGGAAACTTCTGTTCTAACTTGATACACAGCACTCCGCATCTGTATTTGTACTTACTGATCATGTCTGATTAGTTGTGGTGTTGAGGATTTGCATCATTCCGTACACTACTGTAGTCGCAACGGCGTATGTACGGAGGGCAACTGATCTCAAGCGCTGTTCACTTATTTGACACAAATTGTCTCATTTTAACGAGAATAGTAAAACTGCTGTTTTTTTTGAAACTGTAAACAGCAGATACTCTTGTGCATCGGTCTTGCTGAAATTTTCTACGAATATTTTGAAGAGCCACTGTCAAGAAATATCTGCTCTAGTTAGCTTATTTAATCTGTGATTTGCATACTGTAAACCTGTCCAATTTTATCAAACAGTTTGCGTATCAGTTCCCTCTTGTGTGCAATTAGTGTGAATTAACAAAACCGTAGTTATTGACCGGTTAATCTATTTTGTCGTGAATAGCATGCCAAACATATTTATCAGTTTTCTTTAACGGTTAAATAACTCGGACTGACAGCCGGTCATTAATCACATATTCCAACATGACGTAATCGCTTGGTCCGTCTTTCTTCCTACATCTTATCATTCGTGGTCAGGAGAATATCATTAACATTCCGTCTATGGAACACCAGTCTCTCTGGTTATCGGAGATCAGACCAAGTGAGTAACTCAAATCTGGGCAAGATCGATCTGACGCAATGCTCTGCAGTAGAGATTAAGGCGCACAATGAATGCACTCACTACCACTAATAATTCTAGATCACTCTTTGAGGTCACGAGCTTGATATCACCTGGACCGAGGCTGGGCAGTAAAATTCCGTTGGTTTCTTGTAACAGCATATTAATAAGCAACTACTTGTTTCTCAGGAAGGTCTAGAGATTGGTTGATGCTACCTAAGTATAAACAAAGCAAGTCTTCACTCTTAACCATTTTTGTGCTTTGGTTCTGTTTTGAAATTTTTTAGGTTCACAATGTGTTCGATAAGTATTAAAAAAGATACAGCAGAATATACTCAAACATAAATTATATGGCTTCATACTTCTATCTGCCCTATTTATATGGTTAACTGTTGCCGTTCTGATACCAGCAGATAGTTGATGTTTAACGTGACAAAGGGATTGGACTGCTCGTCCGCAAGCGAAAACGATGGCCAGTTTATTGCTTATCATCGTGATTGACAAAATGGATTATTTCCTATTGAAACTTCATAACGCCCCCTCAGTCTTTGGAATAAGGTTAAATATGTCAAAGCTAACTTCAGCAAAATCTACAACGCCATCTAATTAGCATGAAAAATCAGAATAATCTGCTAGGAAATATCAGCGATTACTTGGACTGTTAGTACAATGTAAATGACGCGGGACACTCACGACAGGTACACTGCACTCGATTCCCACTAAATGGAATTTTATGTAGGCATGTGCAGGTCTCGGTGTTGATCGTCAGATGACCTGTTATTCTTTGTCGAAACAGCTGTCATACTACCTACACTTACTTGCTACGAGATTCTGGAAATTTTGCGGAGATAAACGAAATAGTTGACACGAACCCAAACTCGTTTGTTTGGTTTCACTATGTATCCAATAGAGGTCATCTAGTTGATCAGTATCGAGAAGCCTGCTCATTTGTGACCATAAAAAAAGCTACGAAAAGCAGCACTGCTCAACATCCAAGGCTGGAACCACTTACTATGGTAGAATGTTTCTATTTGTGTTCTGCCGATCATAAAAATTAGCATCGGAAGCGAAAGAGCGAACTTGCTGAAATTTAGCCGAACAACACTAGACAGATAGCCTGCGCACAAAACTGCAAAGTGAGCGGGTGGTAATCATTTGATAACCGTGGTATAAAAAAATCAGTATACTGACAAGTATAAAAGTAAGAATGATTACTGGTCCTTTCTGTAGGTTTACTCAACAGTTCAGTGGGCGCAAAACCAGAGGTGTTTGCGTGTCATTTCTGGTCTGATTTAGTCAAGCGATGGTGACCTTGCAGGTGATCGATCATATAAGTTACAAGGTTAATTCGCTTTTAATGTAAATAAGGCCTTGAACAACTCTAATTATAAGTTATCTATCGGTTTGTCTTGTTTGAGATTAACTTTGTTCTACAGGGCGAGTGAACTTCATTTGGCTTTTGTCCAGAATATGCCCTTTTGTGCATGAAATCTCACTTCGATTTCTGGATTTCTCATTACTTGACAGAAAACGTTCAATTCGTACTAATGATACTTGGTTCTAACTTGCAATACGGCCAGCATATACGTTTTGGGTAGACATCATATGATTAAGTGTACCAGTGGGTATTAAAACCTAAAAATACAATCACACTGGTCTGTTCACGCGTTTTTCCGTTTGCACCAAAACCACCAGAAAAGCGTTCGGGCAATTTCAGTGTTTGTTTTATCGCTCAGCATGGTAGTTATAGATGTTCCCTTTGGGGATATGATCTGATGTGGACCTGTTACAAAAAGAACTTTAGTGTTTCGCTTCGAATTGTTTAAATGCTTTTGACCAGTGTCTTCACAAGAGTCAGTGACTGGTCCGATCACGCCAAGACAACAGGTGGAATTTCAAGGTGTTACATTATATTTCTCCGTCGACACTTCTGTTAGATAGTATCACTCCCTTTTACCAATTACCCAGACTAGTATCTATATACATGTACAAGATGCTTATCGTTGTCAAACGGATATGTGTAAACTTTTTACTGCGATCTTTATACTCTGATCTCCATACTAGGATTCCTCTCTGATGATATCACAATGTGTACGCTGATTTGTTTATCAAGCTAACCTGACGCCGCATGCTGTTATGCAGCCTAGTGTTTCTTATGGTTCCATTCAGCTTATTTCCATAGATTTCAGTAAAACTGAGATGCCTTTTGAGTGTCAGAATTTGACTCAACTGCTACTTGGACGTTATTGTAATATACATACAGAAACTGAAAACTGGCTTACCTTTTCAACGTCCGCTTGTGTGTAACTATCGTACGTTATGTAGCGTTTAGTTTGCGCTAACGCTCATATTCAAGGTTTTGGAAATATACGGTTAAGGCTGTAGTGATCTCCATATTCCGGTATTTTGCATAAACGATTCAGCCCGGCCATGATCGATGGTCACCCGTTGATACACAACTACTGAGAACACGATGGTCCACTTAAATATCACGACTCCCATCATAAGAAAAATAAAGAATGTATTGGAAAGATACGACAACTCATCGTGGATACAGGTTTGCAAGTATTGCCTCCTGTGTTAATCGTTTTCGGAAGTTATGAAACAGTGAGTTAGCAGGATAGGGTTACCAAAATGTGCTCTCTTTGACTGAAATTCCTCCCACGGTTCCTTAATTTGAAACTTGAAAGTGAATAATTTTTGATGGGACGTTTACATCCTATGAGCACGACTATAAATTCTGCTGGTCAGCGTTAATCTTCAGCTGTTTATTGAATCCAGGTGGCAGAAATATTATAACTTAAAGTTAAGTCATTGACTGAAGTTTGGAGAGTTTAACTGTTACAGATCGAACGACACCCATATCTGGTGGTAGCTCCTCCTGGCTCAAATTGAGGGTAATCACTAGACTGGTTTTTCTCTCAGTAGAGTTCATCAGTAGTGCGTATCCTCGTCATGTTGATATTGTGGTGGATTGCCACGTCGGGGGTGCGAGTTTTCGAACGCTCGGCCGANACAATATGACCAGTGGTGTAATAATTTGGCTTAAGAAGACTAGCTTAATGATTAAAGATTGTTTGTGACGGCCTCTCGATAGTTTGGTCGTGCGAAGCTCTTCGCATTTCCCGACGTACATGTGGTGGACGCTCTGAACTTCCACTTTAACCTATCACAGTACTCAAGGTGCCCTGCACCATTCCGCTTAGGAGTTCTGTCCATGCACTCCGCAACAAATAGCGACTAGTCAGCAAGTATAACGTGCTTTTATCTAGAATACTGTTTTGTAAGTGTGTGTACCTAAAACTTGTGACATGTGAATACCAAACTCTGCAACCTCGTAGAATTCCCAGTTTCATTTATATTTCATGGGTTCCAACATAACAGTCAACATTAGTGAGGAGAAGTGATTGATCTTGGTTCATATTAACTTGGTTCCTTTCGAAATGTTGTAGTGGATGCGAGTTGAGCTTTCGCTACAGTTTGCCAATAGTGCATACCCTCGTAATAGGAGAAATTGAGAATTAGGTAACACTTCTTTGAAGCCACCGTACTGATCTCTACGCCACTGATCTTATATCAGGTACGATCGATCTAACATGTACAAACGTTCAACGACATTCGTTTATGAGTAATGTTCTGGTTGGAGTTAACAGGACAGTGTCTCCTGTTGTGGCGATAGGGCGATCTCAGCATTTCTGATAAGCTAATGTGGCCGAGCGTTTGCACGTGACAATTCTGTCGTGCTTAGCTTGAGGTGATTGGTGAGGTGATCAACGTGATTGCTTCAAGAAAACAGTGCGGGGATCAATTCACATTCCGGATGTGATGAAGATGGGCTGGTGTATAGTGTTTCATTTCAAGAGAGGTTCACTTGATATCTATGTGAGTGCAAAGCTGCAATCAATTGCGGGTGAGACTCATTTTGTGAAATGTCTATCTTATGAAAAGCATATGTTGTCTGTTCGGGTTTGTACAGAACAAACCTGTTGTCTTCAAAAGACGACTAATTTATCTCTGCTGGCTTTGACTTGTATTTTTATGAACTTCCGGATCCATTTTTTACGCGGATAAGTAAAACTGGGGTATTCCCATTGTGCGATTTCCTGAAACTGATGCTGAGTACAATTTTATCGGTAACTGACCCAAATTTATTTCGTGGTTGGTTAATGTTAATTTGCATAATCAACACGATTTCATGATTTCACGCATACGGTTATGGCTGCGGTGATAGGACGTACGTACATTATTATGTGGTATAACGGGTTAAATTTGGGTTAGACACATCTTGATATACAATTTAATTTATTCTTACTAATGGTCAACTATAGAGCCCGGTAATTCTCGTTTGTGGGTTATCTGGTAACTAGGTTAATTTAGTAAGCTTCAACTGTAGGTGTTCATTTACCAGAGTAACAAACCGAAGGGCGTGTTGCATTGCTAACGATAATCCATCGTGGTTGCAAGCATTTGTGTAACAAACCATACAAAAGATCATATTTAATTCAAATCAAACATTTAGAGCAACAGAACAGGCTTATCATTCCATGTCATAGTCATCTGTGGTGGTCTTCCTCATGGGTAGCTGACGAGGTGGTATATTTAGCTTCAAAATCTTGGTGTAATGCGTGGTGGACACAGAGTATGTAGTTTAATATCGCATCGCTGTGGACAGACTAACCTATTTTCAGGTGAATCTGATGCAGCGAAAACACGGCACGGTGAAATGAGCCTGCATTTTACGAAATAATTGGCAGTTTTTTTTTTGCAGTACCACAAAACAGCCTGTTAGTTGTCCAAATTTGTACTGCACTGGCTCAAAATCAAACAGCCTTTGAGAAGAAAATCAGTCACTGGGTCAACATGTGCTGTATATGGTGGCTTAACTTTCAGACCGGGTCGAGCACAACCAGACACAGGCAGTGGTGTACTTCCATGAGTCACTTACAGATCAGCTCTTCTATTCACGGGGTCTAGTATCGATCCTTCTCATTCACACACACACACACATGCACACAAACGGATGTGCAGGATGATACTGATCCTACGTTCACTTCTATCGGAATGCGCAGGCTTGTCTATTATGACAAAAAGTGTGCTTTAACGCGAGCACTCGTTTAGTTGAGGACACATTTTGGCATGAACAGGCCTCGTTCGTGGGACGGTCAACGGTCGCTAGTGGATGAGTCATCCATTGAGATATCAAATAGCTCAGTAATGAGGTAGATTGATGTTTGGTAAAGTCAATAGTTGGTGCTGTTAATCGACGGGGAAGCGTGTCGAGGGAAGTACTAATTTGTCTTCGATGCAACGAAACATTCACTTAATGGTGGACGGGTTAGAAAATTTTGTTCAACGTCAGTGACGTAAACAGACTCTGAAAGTCACCCAACAACACATGAAAATACACTATGATGTAACGGGTAGTTTCTTCATCCACTATACATGAGATAGGGTTGTCAAAGTTGAAACTTAAACTGCAGGTCTCTCGTGCAACACAATGTTAAACGTCAGCTCGCCCCAGAATACTCCCACTCATCGGTAAGTGACCCCGAAAAACTGCAGTGACTGTGGAGAGACATAAGTATTAGTTCTCAGAACTTTCGTGACAATGTATTGTTACTAGTGTGTACAGGCATACAATAAATTATCAGCTAGGGACCTTCAAAATGGGTACCACATGCTTCTCGTGCAGTCAAATGTTTTCAATAAGGTGACATTCTTTCGCCCAATGTTGCTTGCATTTTATATAAATGATCTCTCAGTATTGTTCTGTTTTTCAAATTTAATAAAAACGGGCAAAAGTGGATTCTAATAAATGGACCGAATGAAATAATGAAGTGGTCTGAACGTCAACAGCAAAAGTTAAATTAAAAATTCTCAAACATGTCTTTCATTCATCGTAATGATGAAAGGCTGGAAGACGATTTTATCTATTCTGCTCTGATATCCGGCAAATCAATTTCCGAATTCGTTAAATATCTGGGTGCATTAGTTTCTTATGTCACCTCTTGACGTTTCAAATTTATACACTTGCAGCGTTCAACGATCGTATGACTTCTCTAAGGATCCCGGCTGCAACCGTGTTTTCTTGCTTGTCTGTTCTGTACACATGATCATGTGTACGTCTGATATAGGAGGCTTGGCACGAAACTCAGTGCCAATTTCTTCCGTCGTGCAACTAATTGTACGCAACGGATGTTTGCTCTCCTTCTAACGACCCATCTATTATTCCATTTTTTAAGATTGTTTAACCTGGATCTTTTCGAACGTTGTTTAACGCACTCGCTTGGCGCGCTTTTTAGCTTAGCCGAGTGGACTGGAGCACACTTCGCACTGTCTTTAGTTATTCTCTTGGTTGCTACCGTTGGTCCCAAACGAGGCCAGAGCTAACTGATTATCATATTTCCAAACATTTCTGGGAATATACGGTTTGTTTCCAAACACTAACGCGTTCTTTTAGTTCGGTGCTTGCTTGGGCTACAACTTGACTGTTCTTCAGGAAAGGCATTTTAAACTGTTATTGGACGAGGGTCGAGCTCATACCCACTTGTCCAACACACAGTCGTTTTTGTTAATCGCAGGATACACTCAACCACCGCCATTCACATTTTTGGTCTGACAGGTTCTTGGATTTATTCGCAAAAAGCGTTCAGCGTAAGAGTCCATTTTGTGTCATCTGCTCATTCCATTTGAGCTCTATTTCATATTTATCGTCCACTATATAAGTAATGACTGTTTCAACTCTGATGATAAATTTTATCAAAGGCTTTTGTATGATTTGTTTCGTAACCTCCACAACGTCTTCACTAATGGTGTATCTCACAGCAGAATCGGACAACCATTTGGATCAACGATGACTCGCACCTATGCTCACAGAGCTTCATTTCTTCTCTACCTAGCATGTTACAGTCGTAACAAACGAAGCGATCACACATCTGAACGTAAGAGTGATCATCAGTCGGTTCCATGAAGTGTTTCCTTGTTCTGGTCATATCATTACGTTGTCCATTTGTAAACTGACAACCATGTTACTTCAGAAGAGAACGAGTTGTAGAAAATCTAGGCTCCGGCTGGACTGTAACCAGCGACAGGATCAGGATGTCCAAAAGCAGCAACTACTCTATCACGTGATTTACGAAGATGCTTCAAGAACTCAAAATTGTCACAGTTGGATTCAGTTACCCGTCCCTCTCACTCTGACGTGTATACTCTACTAAGTGATCGAAGTTTTCTCAAACACCTCTCGCTGCAATCCACAAGCATCACCGATGAAAGCTGAAGTTCTGTTATTATTGTGTAGTTTGGCTTCATCGCTGAGCTGGTAGAGTGGTTGCTGCTTCTGAGTACTCTGTTCTTGTTGCTGGTTCAAATCCAGTTAGAACACGAATACTTCATAACTGGGTTTATTCTGAATTATCAGGTCTTTCAAACTACTCATCGCTAACACAACTGTGTCACTGTTGAGCATTCAGTATCACTTCTATGCTCACAGAATGCACAACCATTCACCTATAGCGTGAACTAAACCAGTGGTTTTGTCTTAGATTTCAATATCCGAAAGATTTCGTTTGAGTGAACTTAAATGTTAAAGTTAGCAAGGTTTGGGAAGATCTTTCGTCAGATTTTCTTCTGTTAGTTCCCTAGACCAGGCCGTGTGGCAGTCCAACTGAAGGCAAGATCTCTTCCAAAGTTCCATTACAGTACACAAAGTTCCCGCTTTTATCGCTACGAACGTTATCAGAACGACTTTGGTGGAGGACTTCTGTCGGTATGAAATGTTCACCAGAGGGATTTCTTTGCGAAAAACTGTTTCCTAGATGAATCACTTCAAGGTGAAGTGATTGGGATTACTTGATCGATATGAAAGAAGATGTTAACCGACAAATTGGCTCGCACTTTTAAACTTGAATCATGGATGGCTATGGAAAGTGATCTCAAATAAAACTGGGTTCATGATTCACTTTAAATTTGTCATCTCATTCGGTTATGTGATCGTGAGTTCTTTCCCGACCGGTTGTGTTGAACACATTACAACCCTTGAATTGTATGTACTTGGCCACCGATCATGTAAACTTCGCTTATAAGTTACGTGTGCTGTCAACTACTAATGTACATTTGACAGTACGACCAACCAGTAAGAATGTTTTGTGTATGCGCTGTTGACGCTCTAGAAGACGAAAACCGGTTTACTTAAATTTGTTGGGGTAAATGAAACGTAGGCTATTTCGAACAATCAGTAACAGTCAAAGATCTGTGAAATCTGTGTTGCTTCAGATTTCAGCATCAACGGTCATCACCGTTATTGATTAATCACAAAAATCAGTGATTTATAGAGTGACCGAATGTACTGTGGTGCAAATCTACTCGATCAGCTGTTTACCCAAACCTCGACACAATAGATCTGACAGAGGTCCAATCCAAATGTCGCGTTAAAGATGCCGCATCAGGAGTGGATGAACAGTCTCACTGTTATGCCTTCCGTTAGTCGTTAATCCTCTTGTTCCGTATTGCGCCAATCAACTTATATTTCATGACTTTGTATGTGCCAGTACGATCAGATAGTGACAGACTGTGATTTCTTTAATACTTTTGTACATCCATAAATTCGGCTTCTTGCCTCGTGACTATGAACTGTATACTGTAACGAGTATGAGGTCTTCTCCTTAATGACTTGCGTGGCAGATTTCAATCCAAGAACGATTTCTAGAGCTATTCGAAGTCTTTAATTCTGAGTATTACATGTATCCATGTGCGAACTTGAATAGCAACCGTAATACCGAGCTAACTTGTTTTCTCCATTTGCAAACAGGAACCATGTTGTAAATTGGTCGTGTTGGTCATGCTTTTCGATTGATGAAACGTATAGCAGTTCTACAGCTTCTAATGACGTCATGAATTCATTGCAAACAAACGATCATTCGGTTAGTTTCGAACCGACATAGGAGCCATGAAATTCGTACACAATTTTCAGATTAGAGGAGGTTGAGGATATCTGTCTATATCTGAATCTGTGTTGGACGATACAGAAAGAAGAGGCGAGTAAGAAAATTGTTTCGGTTTCAGACGGCCAACACAGATCTTCTCTCCTACTTGTTGTTCGGTAACAATCGCACAAAATCAACAGTTACACATGTAAGATTAAGCTCTATTCAACTTCATTTGTAGTAACATGTTAATGTATCAGAGTATGGGTACATAATCACTACGGCTGTCACTGTAAATTTTGCTTGAATAACGGGGAACTGCTTTTCTTCCCTATGTGTCAGAAGTTCTGTTAATAATCCCGGTGCTCATCATCATCGTCATCATCATAATCCTTTTCAGCTATGAACCTCGAATACTATGGCTCGTTAATCTTCATAGCAATCCACGTAGTAACAGATAGATTAATAAGCGCAAATGCAATGAGAAAAATTGCGTTATGACTGCAGAGATTTCAATAATCATTAACATGAAATACCCCAACATCTCATTAATTCGGCCTGATATTCAACTACCATACGATCACAAAAGAAGGAGCAAGACTTAGCTAGGAAGAAAGAAGAAAGGGACCGGAAGAAACCTAACTTATCATCCTCATCATAGACAGCAGCATATCAGTGGTCGCACTGATGCTCAGCAGACATATAACCACGAAGAAAACTGCAATTCTTGGCTAGGAGAAAGAAACGGAAACATGATGATTTACCTATTATAGATAACTGTCTATACTTAAGTTCAACATCCAGTTACCTACAACCTGCGAACAAAAAACCGAGGTGCACGTGAATATTAGGCGACATCAATAAAGCAATTTCCACAAGACAGCTCTGACCATCACGTGTAGTTATTTGCACTTATTCCACAGACAGCTTAGCCAAGCAACAACAACATTCATGCCACTAAGCTCGGTTAACCGGTGACCCCAGCCACCGACTCTGTGAGTCACGAGAGCCACAACTCGAGAGACGAACCCAAGGTAAATGACTTCTGTCTGTTCGACACGTTAACTGTCCACCACGTACCTTACTTGCTCCAGTCGGCCTGGATTTCGATAGAAATGCTCGGTTGCGCAAACGACTGGCCTAACTATTCAAATATATGCATACTTCAAGATTGGGAAGAAAAACTAGCTTGACACTCAATACCAAATACCCACCCCCTAACCTCCTCGTTGCTCACGCGTTGGCCTCATCCATTGCTAGCTATCGGACACAAACATCGATCAACAAATAACGGTATACGGCTCACGATTTCCACACTGAGTGGCCAGGGTTCTGGATAATAAATTAGCACGATTTTCCTATATACACAACCCTTAAGTTTCATAGGGATGCCTGTCTATCGCCAGAGGTGTTTTATATTAGCAAGTATCACTCTGGATACGTGCCTCGGCTATACTCCTGGATATGCGAGCTTCTATTTCATTCCCTATTTCTCCGCTGCATCTGATGCGACCTTCTTGATTCAAAACCTGGTTACCAGCCTCCATAGCTTCATTATCCAACGTGATACCGTCACAGTCGTAGCAGTCTTGCAGATGCACTTTGTACTTTGAGGCTGCAGAAGTGCGCTGCGAGTTACGAAGCGAGGTGCGAAATATCGTCTAGCATTGTGTGGACTTCTAACCAGCACTGTCATGATCCGTCAGTCTTCTGCATAGAGGGAGGTCCCAGGCGGTATCTTGCGAGTGTCACGAATACTTCCATTATTTCGTCTATGATAGAATTAATCAAAAACCGTAAAAGTGGATAGCCTTGAGGATCGTCGCTGCTGGTGCTGAAACTGTCAGGCAGCTTGCCGTAGACACTAACCTGAGTTGAAGTATTGGAATAAAGTGTTAACAGTACGTTCACACATTTGTGTTTAATTGTCTGTGAAAGTGTGGATCAATCTATTGGGTCGAACGAACCTTAACAGTTGGAACAACCAACACTTATCGACCGACGGTACACATGTCTGTTCCAGATTTCGAAAAAGTGAAAATTTAATTAATACACATTCATCCAGGAAGAAGCTCTTTTTTGACATACTGCAATGAGTCGACGAAGTATAATGGAATCCAACACCCTAGTTATGACTTGGGGGTTCCGGGAAAGACATAACCGCTGAACAGCGTAACCGTCTGCAAAACGAGACTTCTGATGCTTCGCAGTCGTTTATGTGACGGTTGACAACTAACTGGAGCGACCCACCCCGAGTCTCTGACTGATGGGTGGAATGTGAGATAAGGTTTTCTTAGAGGAGCCCAACAACGGCCTGTGACTCAAAAGTCTGACGTTCAAGGCAACAGGAAATTGGGTTTCCTGATTCTGGTCACTATTGAGCACACACCGGATGTATTTAGTTGATAACGGGTCTGCTGACCATAATAAATTATACGTCGTTGGTCATGGTCAACTGTTGGGCAACCGGAGTGCTCTTTTGTTGAGGATTCGTTTTCCACACCCGCCCTCCTTATGCGATAGATACCAAATATAAAAATTTCCCCGACGTATGTTTGAGGGGGTCGTGCTTATTACGCAAGCACTCCTATGCACTAGTACGACATATATGTGAGTTTTGTTACACTTCGTCTGACTGCTCCTCTCTGACCTGTCAGACATGGTTGTGTCTGGGAACAATGAAGTCCTGATCAACGTAGTATTCCGGGTCAACGTTGTTTTTACCACAATGATAGCAGAACAGAACCGAATAGGGCACATCTAGCGTAACTCATAACTTAATCAGAGATGGCTTTTGAGTCTAAAGTATACCAGGATCGTTGATTGTTTGTAATCTCGATTCTGCGCAACCCATCGCACAGTAAGATGCAATGAACGCACTTACCAACGAGTTGGTATCTTGTCTGTTCTTCACCAATCTGATTCTTCTTTGGTTTGGTGAGCTGGTGCAATATAAGACCAGCAGTCACGTGAATTTCGAGAGCTCTCTGAAAATGAGAAAAGTCAGTCCTGAGATATCCCTTCAGTCTCCCAAACTGTCATATATAGTTCTGCCAGTCCTGGTATCGACCTTTCGCCACCATCGCTGGAAAAAAGAGCACGAAAAATTTCGTGCTTGTAACCACGTAGCGTTTCAGCAATTTAGCTCCAGTTCGCTTCTGATTCAGAATAGAACCACATGGAGTGCAGTGGTTAGCCATTCGGATTCCATCGTTTGTTAAATCTGGTCCAGGCTAGAAAAGCAAAGAAACTGACAAGAACAAACAAACCCTTTCAGTCTCTCTACCATAGCAGCGCGGCAAGCTGCTTTCTAATGAATCATCTGTTGCACGTCTCATTTCTGCTAGGTGGACGGCCAATACACTTATGAATCAGAACAGGTAGCACTCTCCCATTCGCAGTCAACTGGGCGCTTGTTCATCCACTGTTTAACGTCTATACACCCGTTTTCACGCTCAGAACCAGAAGAAATTCAGATATGCTTGTTTGTGAGGTTCATCTATACGACAAATCCAGGTTTGTCTCAACATCATTGCTCATTTGAAAATCTTCTTTAACAATCGGCTGGAGCCCATGTAGTAATTCCGAACTATTTGACAGTGATCAGCAGTGACCTACACCTGTAGACCGAACCGCATGGGGTGGTCTGTATGAGATTCAGAATATTCATGTGTTGAAATGTACTTGTGATTTGGAGACTTCCGGATGTATATGCTTGTAGAGTCACTCACTATTGGCTTTGCGTCGTGCTCTGTCATAAGGACAAAAAAGCTGAACACTGAAATCGAATGCTAAGTTGATGATATTTGAGTGTTTAGTTTGCCTCGGCAGGGTCCTCGATGATGCTATAGGATACGTTTTCCATAGCCTCTGAACTAGTGTCTGTTGGAATATAAACCGATGTGGTTGACACTGCTGTTTCGATGTACGCCGACGGACAGGTATGCTAAATCTAACGGCCTAGAAACAGTTATTTATTTGTGTCCAGTCAGTTAGTCACCCTTCTGCTTTGAAGCTGATTGTGATCTCATCCTGAATTTATCGCAAGATTCAGCGTCACCAGAAGCCCTAGTGGGAAAGCGCTCGAACCAACGATCATCTAGGAATAAACTTAAGCAGATAGTCATAGTTTCCTATTTTGGCTAAGGAGGGCACTCATGAATCTCCAAAACATCTCTCACTGTCTACATATTTACGCACAGTTGGTAGAGTGACATACAACAGTTGGAGTCGCAATCGACTGCTTTTTATACTCTGTGAGATCATGGTACAAACGTTCTTCTTTCAACAGATTTGGGCGTTTTTTGGTGACTTCAGCATAGGTTTCAAAGAAAATTAACGGATTAGAAGAAGTTGAAAATGTTTATGATCAACCGTATTTGTGTTAGACACTAGAACGAATATACCATCATCATAGATAACAGTAAATTACTGGTTCTTGCCTATATTTAAGTGTCATGCCATCATGGAGAGCAAAGCAAGCTTTTGCCAAAAAGAAGCGGTGGGGAAGGCATTTAACTCCTAAACATAGCAACGTCTGTATTCCAGTATTCAGCCTCAAGGTGTCTACAACTTACAAACAGACAACCGATCTGTAATTGGAAGTAAGGTGTTATCAGCAAAACAGCTTCTCGACCTCTTTCACTGCCCCACGTCTTTAAGTGCACTCATTTCACAGACAACTCGGTCAAATGACAACATCCGTACCACTGAACTCGATTAGCCACCATCTAATCTAGTGTCCCCAGCTACCGACTAGCCATGCAGACGAACCCTTGGTGAGTGACTTCAGTTCCGTACGACATGTCGTTTATCCACCATGCACCTAACTCACACCAGTCGTCCGGCACATCGACAAAGACGCTCGGCGTGGCAAGCTATTAGCTAACAGTTTTAGTGCATGGCCTAGCCGTTCAAGTGAACATAAGTATTGAACAAAAGAACTCGTCTGGCAAACACTTCCAAATCCTCGTTTCTCAAGCTCTTCGTTGCCTACCAATATGTGTCACCTGATGCAAGCGATCGAAAGCAAACATCGATGGATACACATCTGGAGATGGTACACTTCCTCTACCCTGTGCGGTTATGTTTCGCAGCCATGAAATAATACAACCCTCATTGTCACTTTATATGAGCGACCCTCAAGCATCAGAGAGATGCTACTCTGTCACTGGATATGTACTAGATTAGTAAATGTGACCCTATCCTTAGAGATTCACGCTTCTAGTTTATTATCTACACCTCCACACTGATGCAGCTTCCCAGGTACACACACTGGTCGACAACCTCCATGACTTCACTCCTTAACATTAAACCTACGTAATCACATCAGTGTTACAGAAGCAATTTGCACGCTGAGGCTGCATAGCCCGAATCAGTTAGCAGAATATTAAATAGCGCCTAGCATTGTCTGTGTTGCTTGCAAATTGTTAAGTAACAGCATCTTGTCATCAATATAATCAAGAACAATCAGTCTCTCAGCAGGCAATGGGTCCACCCGGACATCGTGTGAGTGCTGCAAACAGTCCTCCACTATTACGCCTATGACAAAATTGTGGAAAAAACACTGGACTGGTACAGCCCTGAGGTGCGACGTTTCTAGTGCTGAAATTGTCAGACGGTTGATCGTGAACCAGAACTTGTGCTGAATTACAGGACTAAAGCATCGATAGTATATTCGCATACCTGGTCGATACACCATTGTGCTTAAGTGACCCTGCAAGTGTAGGTCAATCCACTGAGTCGAACTCATCTTTGTAGTCGAGAAATGCGGCAATTGTTGACCGGCGTTACGCGCACCACTGCTTCAGAATTTATCCAAGATTAAGAATCTGATATTCACGTTTGTAATGCCTCAGGATTCTCAGCGTCAAACCGATACCCCACGACCGGTTTCCTCCTTGTTTGAATCATAATTCCAACCCACAACACCCCCCGGTTTCCGTTCACACGTCGTGTGCACATCTGACCGATTTACGTGTGTGATCGGCGCCTTCTATCGGGGGGTTTTCCGCTTGCCATTCCTCGTCTGTTTGTCCGATTTCGTTGCGCGATGGCTCGTCCGGCTGCTCGTGCTGCCCGCCATCCACCCAATGTTGGCCTTGACCGTATTCCAACATCGTGTCGAGATGTTCCTCTAAATGTTGGAAACACCACGCCTCCGATCTGGCCGTCTGTCGTATTTCGCCTGCCCTGCCTCGCCCGTTGGTCCGATCCGGTTGAGCGATGATTCATCCGGTCGCGCACGTTGTTCTTGAAACGATCGCCGCAGGCTTTTGAACGTACCTCCCCGGCGCTGAGGTATTCGGTCGAGCGTTCGAAAACTCGCACCTCCGACGTGACAATCCACCACACTATGAACACTGTTTGTGATCAATGCGTCCTCGTCCAGAATGAACCTCCTCTTGTTTTGCCGTAATGTCTACCTCCCAAGCTGCAGTGAGTCGACAGAGTATTATGGATTCCAGAGTCCTAGTAATAGCTGAAGTCAAACTAATTCTTCTGTAGTTTTCACAAGAGATCCGGACACCGTTCACATATATGGGGACCATTACCGAGTAACCTCAGCACGCAGGGATGAACTCTGTCGTCCAAACAGGTCGGAACAATTGAGTCAAAGGATACATTACCACCTCTCCACCTTCCTTGAATAATGCTGGCACGAGGTCATCTGAGCCAGCGGCCCTATTACGTTTGAGAACCAAAATGTAATTGGAGGCCTCGGTTTTAGTGGGTGGTCTTAAATCTGTTGGTCAACATTACAAGCATGTGGTGGTAAAATAGTGGATGCGGGAGGGCAGCTAAATTGACACTGAGTGCTCCGCTCACCTCGCCAACCGTCTGAACCTATTATGGACGATTGTGCTATCTAGCTCGCTGATAGCTTCAAGGGGATGTTCGCCTTGGGCTAGTAGCACAGATAACCTGGAAATGTCTACCAGCCTCCTCCGAAACCTAAGCGGTTGCCACTTCCTTCCAAGCCCCACGGTCGGCGATCAGGTTCCGCTTTAGCTTCCTCCGGATATCCCTCTTAAACTTCTTATTTGACTGTCGGAAGGAATGTTCCGTCTGATATCTGGCAACTCCAGAGATTTTTCTGAGGTTTGATTTTTGTCTAAAGCACGAACCCCCGTACTGTGTGCTACACTATGTGTTTCAAGTACGGCGAGAACTAAGTGTGCTTCCTTGGCTAGTTTGTTTCACATGCTTTACAGACGGCCTGCTGTCGGTGGGGTCGTTGCTCAGCAGAAGCAAGAACAAAACGACAAAGTGCCAACGCGTGATCAGAACCCAAGTATGTGCTCTAGCAAAAACGACAGTCCCGAACGGAGCCCTGCCACATACAAATAGCAGCTATGTGGTCTATTTAAGAACAAGTCTGTTTCAGAAAAGCGGACACCAAGTATAACAGTAACGTTCATGCTGTATAAAACAACTGTTGGTTAAAAATAGCTAGTGTTCAGCACCCAGTCGTAAGAGCCACCAGCCATTATCCGAGTGATGTGATGCTATCCCAAACCTACCACCTGTGCGAGACTCAGCTTCCCCAAGTGCCCGGCCTAAGCGTTCATATCTCCGACCAGAATGACTATATCAGAACCATGTATTGACCGAAGAAGAGTGGCAAGTTTCGAGTAAAAGGCGTCTTCGACACCAACATCATTACGGTCGACTGGCGCATAAACAGATACGATAAAAAGATTTCTGCATGTTTTGCGTCCAGAGGTGCCATTGGCGGAACCTGTCAAGCGGACGACAAGAAAGCCAACTGTTTACAGAAATTCAAGCTACCAGTGGGACTGTTGCGGTCGTGCTGAGGACTATATCTACTCCAGCCTGGTCGGTAGCGGCGACCGTGGGGTCACCTGAACTGTATGACCAGTATCGGTAGACAGCGCGGATGTTTTTAGTTTCATACGTTGACTGCTGTCCTGGATTCTAGTCTCCGAGATACAGCAGGCATCGATACGTAGCGAGACTAACGTCGACCTGTGTGCTTTAACATGCTCACGTTGAAACCACCTATACCATTTCACATTGTGGGTTTAAGCAAGGGACGAACGAAGCCTGAGGTTGAGTGGTAAGAGATTTGACTTACCGAGACAGTGTTATTATATATGTGTTGTGGGATCTGCAGAATAATTATCAAAAAGTAGGGATCGGGAAGGATCTGAGAGCTAAATTTATGGAGCAATTGGGGGAGGGGTCAGCGGTAGCATGTTTTCACCTAACCACTATAACATATGCAACAGATAGAACGATCCGATTTATACTGCAAGATGGTTGATAAAGTGTAGAAATAGTGATATTGTGAATAGTCATGTTTGTATATGGGATGAGATACTACAATAACACACAGACTTAGGCAAGAGAGCGGATAAAGTTCTCAACCAGAGCCTTTGACTCAGTAGCCTGTACCACAAGTCAGCGGATAGGTGACGTTCAACCAAAAGTGGTACATTTTATGGAACTAGATGCCAGCCTTCTTCTAACTCCCAACTTGGAGGACCAGAAAACTGTGGTTTTTCAGACCTCCACCAGTTGACCTGCCTGCTGTCAGTGACTCTGTGGGTGTGATTGTCAGGCCGTCCAGTTTAACCTGGTTGGTTGTCGAGATACGCAGACCGTCACACCGCGTCAGGTTTTGCTCTCTTCGTGAGAGAAAAGGCAGGACTCAAGTTCGTTTCATTTCCAGAGGGTCAGCAACAGAAAAAACAGAGGATAAAAGGCTTACTGGAGACCCCAATAATGCCAGTCAGGCATACGACAATCGCATTTCACCGTACAACGGTTAACGGCTGGTTAACATCACGAGATCGTGGTTTTCCTCATTCCAGGCCAAGAATCCGATGATCAACTTACCTAAATGCTCGGTTTTGTGTTCCGAGTGCGTGCATCAAGTCTGCGCTTGAATTCAGCCACCAGTGACGCATTTGCGATAGCCTCTGGTGCGTTGTTCCAGATTGAGCACACCCGGACGCCTAAAGAGTATCCTTTTTAGTGTGGCTATTTTCGCTGGATGCATATTTTTTTAAGGGAATGCTGAGGATGATTGAGGATCCAATACACTAAAATGAAATCTCATCTGAGATGCCGGTAGCGCTGTGAGACGTGCCCCCAGCTCGTGCAACCTATCTTAGTAGAGTGTAGCGCACTATCTTAAACCGCTTTGCAGTACTACGTTGTACTTTCTCGGGAAGGTCAGTGTCCTTTCATGAACTAAGGGCGACAAGCTTGGATGTTTAGTTGATGATGGGGGCTCACAAATATCAAACAGCTGTGAAACAGCCGCTCAAACACTCTAGTAAGTGATCCAAACAACGATTTGAATCTCTCAGCGATCGATGCGCTGTTGGGGGACAGGCTATACCTACAGAGACAGTCTTGCCCTGATCGTGCTCACGTGTAGTTATATCCAATTTTTCGTTCATCCCCTCCAAGAAAACCTAGTCTGTGCCACCAGAATGACGGATGTGGACCAATTTACATTTAGCCACGTTAACTGGGAACCGGTTGTCTGTGTGCCAGTCGTGTACTATGCTTAGCTCACATACCGCTGCAGCTAATTTCGTTATGGTGTGGACTTGATCAGTAGAGATAGACTGAATGAGATTCAAACGGACAACCCTTACTTTGAATGTAGAGCTGTTTTCCGCTACATAACCCAAACCACATGAGTGGTTTTCGTTTGAAAGAATGAAACTATGGGTTTACGATTCATTAGCAATCTGCTTAGGTAGGTGGACGCGATCACTGACAAGCTACGTGTTTGTGCGAACCAGGATCCTAAGGGATTATTGTAATTTTTCGTGATTTATCTACGCAAGACTGTTTTGGTTGGGCAACTTAAATTTTGAGGATGTAGACGCCTCTAAGTGAATTACGTACTAAAGAATCTGCGTTAACAACGGCGAAGCGAAGACAACATCGTAGAGACTATTTACGAGATACGGAAAGCTTTTACAAGTGGAACACCTTTAATGTTTGAGGACCAGCCTAAGGAAGCTCAAGGGGGCTTATGGATGGGACCACAACCCACAGAACACAAATTAATTGTTCAGATCTCGTTAAGACGGCCTCTACCTAATAAGTCCAAGCAAAGAGAATCCCGCCGTTGCCAGATTGAAAGCATAAATTACCATACATTTCAGTAGATCACGTTGAAAACTTTTCGGTTTGTAGTCTTCGGGTGTCAGATGTAAACATAACGCGGATTTTCGTTATTGCCAGCCTAGTGTATTGATAGCTGGATGAACTCTTTCATAAGGATATTTCAAACGATGTCAGTGACCTGCATGCTCACATTTACGTCGACTCTTGCTCGACATCCACTGATCCATGTTGTTGGCGTCAAATCAGGGAGACAGAAGGGAAATGTTCAAAACGTGAGTGCGTTTCAAAAAGACAATCGGTTGACTCATGTGCGTGTGTACGCACAATTCCGAGTTACAACACACCGTCTACGAATAGACAGCGAGTATGCTAGCCACAAGTACGTTAAGTCAGTTATTAACTAAGGACCACCTTTCATACGGTGAAGCACTCGCCGTACCTTCCGGAAACCCTGGCTAGATTTGTCGGTGCACTATATCTTCATAGTTCTGTTTGGTTCTCTGTTCAAGTTGATTTTCTCAATCTTATATAGACAGCTGTGATGTGTAATCCAGTATTGAAATCCCCCTTAAATTATGTTTTCAGCGTCTTTTTAAGCTACGATCTTTCGGTTACAATTGCTCTAAATTCTGTCTGTAGTTCGCACTAGAGGGCTTCCTGAACCTCAAGGATCAAGTGTCATATGCCTGTGTCAGGAAACCGCAATTTTCTCTCCACAAATGCCTCCTCCCAGAAGACGACGATTTTAGTCAATTGGAAGAGACATAAATTTCCAGAACAGTTCAGAAAAAACCTTCACTATTTTTTTAATCCCGTTCGACCTTTATTGTACCATTCCCATTAGTTGTCTGGTGGCCCTATTTGGTAACTATCCGCCAACCTTCTGCCATGCGAATGCTTGTAGGTTACCAAGCACTGTACACAAACCCATGTATTTTTCTTCATGAAACGTGTTTCGGGAAGGAACAATGTAACCTAGTGCATTCGTCTTTCAAGTTGGCCTAGAAGCAATTAATGAGGTTAGTCGCGTTATTTTTCGAGATCAAGGGCTCCGTTTTTTTATTCTCAAGTCATTAGATTCGATTTATATCAGGCCCCCTTTGGGTTCGTCGTCTATCAAGCATATTTTTCTGGGTGTATACAATAGTTCCGCGGTAGTAACCCTTCAGGTTCATGTTGAGTGCGAGCTGTAGGGGTCGAACCGCAGACGATGCAGCGCAAGCCATTCGCAGTGACGAGTGTGCGCAGGCGTCCTATGGTTTTGTTCACTGTGACGTGTTAAACGCAAAGCGGATGCCCTCAATTGTTGATAGGCGCATTATTTTTGTGCCTTTGTTGGGCTAGTATATTTAGTCGGACATTTTGTAAACTGTCTGAACTGTTTGTTACATTCGGTTTCCGGTTATCAGTAGTAAAGGCATTGTCTTTTACGCCATTCGTTCAAATAACAATACCCCAGAGTCTTGATCTTTCCGAATGAAGCTTTTCTTAAATTCTGCTGTCAAACTATAAGTAAAAAAATTATTTCAAAGAGTCGCTGAGTCTGCAAACAATTTACGATGCTTGTCATCCTATGGAACTGTTGTCTGTGTTACTTTCACGTATGATTTAACCTCATCACATCTTTATCTCCAAACTTTACCGAAGTGAACCTTTTTATCTTGTCATAATCCCTTATCGATCCATGCAAACAAATCGGCTCACACTTATCGATAGTCCGAATATCCAGTTCGATGACTCTGTTGAAGTTTCTGATAATTTTTCCATCAAGGTGGCAGTATACATTAAAGATATACCAACATAAGTTGTAATCAGAGCTTACGAAACCCACGGTAAGCTTTCACAATTGTAAGCCGGCAAGTTTTCTGAACCAGATGCCCTCAAACATTGCTCATTAAACTGCGCTCCCTCGTGAGATAAACTGATGGTCTATTCCAGGTTTTTCTCCACGTCACTGACCAAAAAACCTCCAAGTTATAGGTGTTTACTAATGAGTGATCAGGAACTTGGCTACTTTCGTGCTGAACATCACCCGATTATTTGCCAGACCAACACTAGATTTGTGAAAAGCAGTTTGATCGGAGGTTTGCTTTTCCATCAAATATCTATTAATGAAAGTTGATTAACACAATTGTAAAAGTCAATCTAGATGGCCTTTGT
The DNA here is from genome assembly GCA_008508345.1 of Paragonimus westermani. Taxonomy (NCBI): domain Eukaryota; kingdom Metazoa; phylum Platyhelminthes; class Trematoda; order Plagiorchiida; family Troglotrematidae; genus Paragonimus; species Paragonimus westermani. The sequence goes on along the minus strand of QNGE01001435.1, from coordinate 89,905 downwards.
CAAGTTGCTTTGTTAGTCTGCAATCGGAACTGCTAACTGCTAACTCTTGTCAACTCACCATAACTTTACAACACTAGGGCGAGGTGAACACAAAAGGCCGTTACAACTAACTGTGGAATAAGGATTTCATTGTATGATATCACAAGCATATCCATGGTTTTGAATATTGAGTTTGCCCCAAATAACACTAACTGGATAATGCCGATGTTCACACGAACGATCACTAATTGTACACATGTCATTGGTTTTCTGTGAAATACTTCGCCAGTACGATTAATGTCAGCATGTCGGTGGTTTAGGATCAACCCTGTAGGACGATGAGATAAACAAATCATAATTCAAAGTAACTAGAAAGTTGAGGAGGAACTCAGTTCCTGAGACTGTACTGTCTAGATTAAAAAAATCGACAGCAAGATACCTTCACCTTGTAAACAAATAGCCAAACTGTAGGTGAGCATAACACAGCTTCTGTGTGACCTCCACCACCCCGTTCTCTTGATTGCATCCAGTTCACAAGCGACTCAATCAGAAAACAAATTGATTAACCAACACTTTTCAAAATGTCGCCAACATGGTCAAGAGTAACCCACTCAGTAAGGTGAGCGCTGCTTACCACCCCTAATGTCCTAGTGATTGGCTTGACTGTCGACTGGTCACCTCGTGACTCAAGCCACTGTACTGAGGGATCAGTAAGGATTGCATGGTATAGTAAACGATGCCCTACCATTTTCACGACAAGATCTTACCGAAGAGAACTGAAAACGTTAGTTATCAGAATCGTTGCCTGACAGAAACTACCAAACAACGGGTACATATCAGCATGATGCAAGCTGGCCACACTCCCACCGGGAATGATACAAACGAATGAATTCCACGAATTCAGCAGATAGACTTAATACAAAGTCTACTATGAAAGCCGATAAAAGCAGACAGGTCTGATGGGCACCGCTTTTGGCTTGGAATGTATCTGACCGTCCCCAGTAGACCTGACTACTTAATGATGTACCGGGATAGAAGGCTGATAGTATACTCAACATTGATCGACCTATCTTCATACATAAGCGACCGTCAAACTACGGTTCCAACGGTTAAATCAAACGCATTCTTGCAGTTAGAAAAAGCAGCGATCGTTGACAGACGGTGTGCATGATGTTTCAAAATTCGCTGAATGGTTAACATCTTATTGTCTACCGCTTAACAAAATGTTAACAGAAGAATCAATCGGTTCACCGTAACAGCGACGACAAGAACAAAAATGGAGATGTCAGTCCAACACAAGGCAGCACGCACTGTGTGAACAAAGGACGCGCGTACCATCAGTTCTCGTGATCGATAAGATGTCCAGTCAGACTAGAGGCCGTTTGTTGGATAGACACACACAAGTGTGAACACGTGAACGCATCACCTCTCCCTTATTTATATGAGGCTATCTGGCCTGAAAACGACCTATCGGGTGACGTTGACGCTGGGATTGATATAGGGGTAAGCTGGCTCAGTCATGGATGCGTCATGTGCCTCAAGGGGCGGGGCTATCGCGAACGCAACGTTTCTTGAGCTTGATGGTCGCGGGCGCACATGATCTGGAGGCGTTGCATCATTCGCCCGTCCCCTATGTGAGCCTGTATAATTTGTCCCTTAGCCCTTGTGACAGTAGAGGGTTGCCATGTTTTTTAAATGGGTAGGCGCATAAGGACGGGACCAGACTCAAACACACGTCTACCTCTAGTGCGCACGTCTAAACAGTCTTTTGTTAGCGAGTCACCTCGATTGAGGACCTTCGTTGAGTAAGTGCGATGAACTAAGGGGATCACGGACAAACATGAGTTCGACGGGTCTGCTGCTGGTAGCCTCGTAGACCAGATTCCGATAAGCAAATGGAGTGCGATCTAGACGAACGCACAGAGGGGCAACAGGTTGTTTCTTCAACACATTCTTCACTTCTTCCAATCCACCCCACCCCCCTTACTATTCGTTATGAAAAACCGTTTCATGTTATTGTAGCTAAATGGTTGCGTCTACTAGTTTTCGTGTTCTGACTGTTTTCTTCAGACTTCTGAAGCGAACGAATCGTTCCAACTAATCTTCACTGTCTACAAAGCACGCCTAACCAGGCCGTTCGAAACGGGATGACAAGGTGCTACCGTAACACGCTTGATCCCATTTGAAGTAATAAGTTCTACAAATTCAGCGCTAGTAAACACAGAACCGCTGTCGGTCACAATAGTTTCTGGTAAACCATTCGGAATGGGCATCCACGATCAGCAGCATCGTTTGACTTTGAAACGGGTCAAAAAGATGAAATGTTTTCACTTCCATGGTGTTTCTGGCCTTCGTCAAGTTTGTAGAGGTACCGTTGGGGCTGTATTTTGGTTTACTTGGCGTAGGACACATGACTTAATCACTGGCATAATATCACCGTCCAGCGTAGACCACCACACGTAAAAATTGGACATTAATAGCATTTTCATGATGCCTATGTGAACATCATGCAGTTCAATAAGGATAGATCATCATAACCTCTTCTGAACTACCACACGTGCTCCCCAAAGCTGACACCCATTTTGCGGACTTAATTCGGTCATTATCGATCGGAGAAATATAATTTCGTCAGGTGTTCGTACTCCCCGTCTTATCTTCACGTGCCGCTTGACTAAGGTTAGCACGGTGTCTGTTTCTCGCCATATATCCGTCGACGTAAGAGGAGAGTGATTGAAACATTGAATAAGATTGCAAGTTCTTCTGGGATGAATTCTGTAAACAGTATATTTGATGATAACAACCTACTTGAGAAATCAGCAGCTCTATAGAGTAGTCCCGGAATGTGTTAGATTTTATATTTGTAAGCAGACAAGATGAGACAGCAACGAACTATCTGCGGGGAAATCATTTGCTGTTACACATTTTTCCCACCCAGTAACGAAATAAAGAGGCCGTTGTCCGTAAAAATTGTAAACCGTCCGAGAGGGTGTTGGTGAAACTGTTTTACACCGAATATGATAGCCGAGGCTTCCCGGTCAAGCTGTGAGTCATTTCTTACCGCTGTATTTCATGTTCTAAGGCAGTACGAAATTGGACGTTGTGATCCCTATGGAAACTTGCGTAATAACACGGCACCATGACCCCATGGAGAAGCATCGCAGGAGATTACGATTGGCTTTTCCGGGTCATAATGTATTGGAACGCGTGGTGAAGTAAGAATCGGCTTGATTTTGTTGAAAGCAGCCTCATGAATCTGGGTCCACCGCCAACTTTTGCCCTTTCTCAGAAGCTGATAAAGGGGATGAAGGTGCTTTGATGAATCGGAAAAAACTGCGCTACCTCTCTTGTAACCGACCAAAGTTCGCTCACGTTCTCGGGTGATGGCGCATCTACCAGAGCTCGTATTTTCTCTTCTAGTGGTTGTAGACCTTTTTTGATGGTTTAAATCCGAGGTATTATACACTGAGTACCATGAACTTGCGCAATGTGTTATCAGCATCTGATAGGTTTTCCAAGACCAGATCCAAAATCTGTGAATACTGTTCAATATCACATATGTTAGTTCATTGAGTAAAATAGCATATTGACATGACTTCACAGGCCTCCTCTCATGTCAAGAGTTGCTCATCTCCGGATAGCAATCGTCCATTCGCTTTTTCGCCAAAACCGCCCGCAATGAGTCCTTGAATAAACATTGTTTGCTCGATACGATGTTGTGGGGTCTGTCCATAGGCACAACCTGGATGAGCCGAGAGAATCGCAAAATAAATTCGTTAACATATTCACCAGCTGGTTGAAGTATTTTATGGAATTGATAGCATGCGGTGAAACATGTTATCGTCTTCCCTAAATGCTGTCTAGTGATTCCAGTACGGATGGTAAATCATGTTTGGTGTGTAATCGTAAGTTGTCAAGGTGTCGTCCTTCCCAACCGAGGTAATGACAGAGTAGTTTAATTTTTGAAATGTCATTCACATTCTGGTTATTACCATGCAAAGTAAACAGGTTAGCGTGATTTCTGAAAGCAGTTCTTCATTGTAAACATTGCTCAACAGTAGGCTTTTCCGAGGTAGGTTCCAAAATGGAGAACAACTGAGAAAATTTACCATTATCCATTTATTTTGTGTCGCCAAATTGTTACGTTTGCCGCTTAGCGCACGAATAAAACAGTCTATTGCAACATTATCAGCATCATGAGTAACGTGAACAGGTACAGAGCGGTCAGTTTAACGTAAGACAGTGCGCGCTGTGTGAACTATTGACGTGTGTACGACTGGTTCCCACGATCAATCGGATGCTAAATCCGAATGGTTCTCGACTGATCGACAGACAAGCATAAAACACGTGTGGACTAGTCTACATGGCATCATGCAGACACATCATATATCTTCGCATACTCCATCGTGGCGGAAACCTACCTACTCCTCCCTAGTGTCTACCTTTCGTGCTGTGGTAGATCGCCGCAGTATAATGGTTGCTTGCCCGTATTTTATTTCTGACAGCAGTTGATCACAGTTAACCTCACTTGCACCAGTTAACTTAGACGTTGAGCCCAAATTCGTGTTAAATCGCTCCCTTCAATCGTCTCAATGTGCAAGTTGACTTCTTGACCAAAATAGATAAGTTGCTTTGTCAAAACGGGAATGAAAGCGTAATCCCGATGACAACTCAGAAATTTCTTTCTGATCTTTCCGCGCTTTAGCTATCAACGCTATATCCACGTCAATCCAAATCGGTTGGTCACTTCCGCAACAAAAGCCTTCACAATTGTCTATACAACTAAAATGTTTCAGTTGTTTTATATTGAAACAAACGGATCGACGTGTTGGTGTCCAATTTTGTATTCATGAATTTACACATATCAGTTTATCCGTCCGAAGTTAACAACTACGTCGAATTACCTGCGAATGACACAATTATACGCCACTCAGTAAATTCAATTTACTCAACCGGATAAAACAGAAGGGGTGTTAACATGTTTATGTTGACCAGATGACAACAATATTTGAAACCAGGATAAATGGGCACCGAAGAGACGTTAGGAATGTACCCCGAACTCAACCATACTGTTAAGCCGTGACCGGCGATTCCGAATTCGCTGATGCAAAGTCAGACGAAGATCGTGAAATTGTTTTGGAAACTGTTGAGGTAATTGGGTTAGAGTTTGAGAGCATACAGAAGAGCTATGCAGAGGATATCTAACTTGCAAAGGCCAAATGGACTGAATGCAAAAGTGACGGCACTGGAATCCCTGGCAAGCGGTTGCCAATCACATACTGATCAGATTGAATCGGACTGATGACTGCCTGGAATGATATTCTTAACGAATTCATATTATGTTTCCCCAGTCTACAATCAACGAAACCAATTAACGCTGTTTAAACTGGTCTGCTAACTGCGTTGACCTCATTTTTGTCTCGTTTATCCGGTGTCCGCGATCTGATTTAACTGGCACTTTGAACCGAATGTTGTCAACGGTCCTACACAATTGAGCCATGGTATTCGGATTCGTTTAACAGCAGACCTCTCGCTCACTTTGAAGGCAACCGGTTATGTAACCGGTCTGAGGCAGTTTCTATGCCAAATATGGAACAGTACTAATGCACGAAGTTCCTGATGGTTTATTGGTTGTTCTGAACTCTCCAGTTTCATCTCTGACTCATACTTTCTAGATTTTAATCTCCTGTCCTCTAGTACACATTTCATAATTTGATGATCAGTTTCTGGTACTTCACAAAGTGAGCAAAATTTGTAGTGCTCGGTCTACTCAATAACAATACTGTCCTAACTCTGAGGTCACAATAACAAGTCATGTGTAAAGCACGTTCGCACGTGAATGTGTGCACTTTTTATTGTAACCTCACTAGTGTCATTGACCAAGTTGTGTCGTGGAAAATTTGGTCAGTGTGATGAACCACCTTGAAAATCGCATCCACACAAGGTGTACAATTCGTAGTCAACTTATCCTCTACAGAGCAATAACAACATCCACATTTTTAACCAAGTCGTCCCCCTCTACAGTGAACACTTGCATAAACTCCATGGTTAAGAGTTCACCTAAAAAGACCACAGTTTTAAATCATGGTTCTTTATGTATTGGTGAACTTCGTAGCTCCGTATCTCAAGTCTGTTCGGGTGAAGAAAAACAGTGTGACTCACACTTGACCTTTTTCTGGTTACTGATGCATATTTCTCGCAGAAGTTCTCATAACATCTGAATTTCAGTTAACTTGTTCAAGACCTACTAGGTGGAATGAGAAGAAATAATCTGTCCGAATGACAGCTGGCGTTCCAGGGTCAACGACATCTATAGCTGGGATAAGTACATCAGTTCTCTGATAAATGTTAGATCCACATCTGTCGAGGATGCTTCTTGTCAGTAGCGTTATGAACGAAAATTCATCACCTCACTTCAAAAGTTCACTGTTTTCATCGACCACTTCAGCGTGATTGTATGCTCTCCATAAAATTCCTGCTATCTGTCAATAGGAAACTTCTGAATCGTAAATTTCATTAGGCGATAATGTCTTGTGTTACACCATAGATACTTTCAGTTTCAGAGAGGTGATAACACTGTGTACTGTGTTGGAACCTCAGCAAATAATCTTGAACCGATAGCTAAAGAGTATAAAGAGTAACTAAATTTAAGCGCACGTTACATTCAGTCGTCAAAACGTGTACGCTCTAAATCATGGATTATAAAATGGGTTTTGAGTAAAACAATGAGAAGACGCAATTCATGTGATGTTCTCCGGAGCAACATTCCGTACATTCTGATCACACATGGACATGCAACTAATTTTAAACAAGTCAAAATTCCACAGAGCGGAAGCAATTGCTTAAGGTATTAAACAGACGGACACTAAAAATGAAAAGTCAAAATTGTGTGAATGTCGACTACCAGGGTAGCCGCAGTGTCAACACAAATTGTTTTTGAACACACAGGGGTGACTGTGACGTTTAATGACCAAAGCCTCAACAAACTGGAGTATGCGTTTCCGGTTGCTCCGGAAGATCACCGAGAACGCGTCAGAAACTCTGACTGTGTTCTGATTGTATCATGTGCCTTGCAACGGCAGATGCGGAGTGCCGTCCAGGGGCATCTATACAGACTCCTTGCGTTTCTAATTGCGTCTCCAGCCATTTGGGTACATGCTCCTTGATACGAGCAGCTAGTTGTCGGTTTGTCCTCCCTATGTAGCTCATATTGCAGCTACATGGGTATTTGTGTAAACAATGGGATGTAACAGACGAACACTGTTTGTTCGTAACCGGGACGACTGGTAGAGTTCTCGTTCGTTGTATTGCACACAGCTTTGCAGCATTATAAGTCCTGGATACAGTCGCTGTTGGACGCTTCCTCGTCATGATTGACCAGCTGTCCCCTAGAAACGGGAGTTCTAAATACACCGTCCTCTTCGGTACCATCGTCACTTCTACAGTTAGGACGACGGCTTTGCTGTACTTTTTAATGAATCGCAGGGGTTACCCGCTGACCTGCAGAGTGTCTGTCCGTAAGCCTAACTCTAACTGTAGATTTTCTTCAGTGCAGATCCTCCGTGCTCTATGGAAAAGCGTTCTGACTAGACCGAAGTGGGACATTGGGTTTGTGGGTTTTGGGCAGTCCGTACATATGCGGTGTGCGTGTGCCGTCTGGCTTCATCCGCCTGCATTGAACAACAGACATGACGCCATTTATGCTCAACCTTTCCAGCCTGTGGCAGATTTCCTTTTCCACTTCTTGGACGTTATCAGGATTATCATCTGGGAGAAACTTCTGAGTGTCATTAAAAATTTCAAACGTTTTGTCCGCGTACTCCTCTCTATCCATCAACACAACCCCTGAGCCGTTGTCCGGACTTAACACCATCAAGTTCTCATTTTGTCTTATTTCTCTTAGGCTTTGGAAGTGTGCCGGTGTTAGTAAGTTGTGACGCTTTTGTTTGTAATTCTGATGTTGGTAGGCGAAATCCACTAGTTTTGCTTTCAACCAGTTTTGATTCTCCTCAGACGTTGGGGAACGTTGCTGAAGTTGATCGTAGAGATTTTCAAACTGGGCATGTAACCCGAGTTCTTCAATTTTCTCTGGGGGTATAGTGAACTTCAATCCTAAAGAGAGGGCTTCCATTTGGGTGCGCGAAAGCGTTTCTGATGACAGATTGGTTAAATACCTATCCAAGTCTTCAGGAAATGATGACGTATTTGTGACGGGACAAAAGGAATCTCCAAGCGATTTTTTCACATTCGCTTTCATTCGTCTCAGAAATGTACTACAAAAATTCATATACTTGATTCGACACACAACTGATAGGTTATCCAGAATAGGCCACAACCTTCCGTGCATCTCCTCGAACGATTCCAACTTTTGCTGACACATTCCGAGATGGGATCTGGTAATCCGCCTTAAGTTAGAACTGTTTGGCTGCAGCTTACTTGACCGAAGGTTTTTGACAAACTCGCGAGGAAACTGACATGTGGAATGGCATGCTTTGTAAAACTGAATACGTAGACGTTCGGTGACCAACTTGCACTTGAGACGAGGAAGGTTGTCAAGATTGTTGGTAATATCTTTCGGGAATCTTCTTCGTAGAAATTTGAAACAGTTTGTTCCCGTGATGAACATGAGTAGAACAATGAGAAGACGCAATTCATGTGATCTTCTCCGGAACAACAATTCGTACATTTATACAAATACTCATGTAGCTGCAATATGAGCTACATAGGGAGGACAAACCGACAACTAGCTGCTCGTATCAAGGAGCATGTACCCAAATGGCTGGAGACGCAATTAGAAACGCAAGGAGTCTGTATAGATGCCCCTGGACGGCACTCCGCATCTGCCGTTGCAAGGCACATGATACAATCAGAACACAGTCAGAGTTTCTGACGCGTTCTCGGTGATCTTCCGGAGCAACCGGAAACGCATACTCCAGTTTGTTGAGGCTTTGGTCATTAAACGTCACAGTCACCCCTGTGTGTTCAAAAACAATTTGTGTTGACACTGCGGCTACCCTGGTAGTCGACATTCACACAATTTTGACTTTTCATTTTTAGTGTCCGTCTGTTTAATACCTTAAGCAATTGCTTCCGCTCTGTGGAATTTTGACTTGTTTAAAATTAGTTGCATGTCCATGTGTGATCAGAATGTACGGAATGTTGCTCCGGAGAACATCACATGAATTGCGTCTTCTCATGGTTTTACTCAAGTTCATCAAGGGAACAAACTGTTTCAAAATAGGTTTTGTAGGAACTCGTTGTCAATAGCAACATTTGCGTCTAGAGTAAATTTTATGTAAAGCACGTGACTTATTCTGTTCAACTGACATGCTTATTTAGTTTATACATTTACGATTTTGTACCATGTGTGATCTTTAAAAGCGGTTCAGTCAACCTCAGAGCAAGAGATTGGTTGTCAAAATCCCGGGTCGGACATACTGAAACATGTTTCAGTTGTCATTATTTTGTCAAGAGTTAGTAGATACTAACATTCAGAGAGAAACGTTTCTGCATCGCCAACGCATTTCTCTCCTTAGATCGACTCACATTCAGATCGATCTGCTGGTAATTGTAACTATCCAATTACCACTTCCGGTGTGATAATCAGTTTTAAAACATAGTGCCTATTCAGCACGTTCGACGACAACTAAGCTGTATTATAACAGCCCGAGATTCGTGAACATTTACTGGGCACTTTAGCTACGTGGTGAACGTCATTCAGCTTTAACCGTTAATTATACATTGATTAAAATACTCCATTTGTCCGATATCTTAGAAACACACTAAGCTAGACGTTTGTCTCAGTTTGAAGGTAACAGTACGGTGTTGTGATTTATACTATGGCTCTTGTGCTCGTGGGAAGCTTATTTTGATCACTGTTACAAGGTAGACCCTATTCGAACTTCCGTTCAAATTCTCTCCCTTACTGGCTTAAACTAACAAGTTTGATTTTTGCAAGATAAGATGACGTATAGTAGGTGGTGGCAATACCTAATATAGTATAAACTGAACATCGCTTACAACTGATTGCTGCTATCGCAGCCTAATTAACCTTCCAGTCAGACCGTTTCTAAAAGGAGTACTAGACTCGAGTTTCGGTCTTGTTAGAGCCCTTCAGGTGCTACGGCCTGGACTAGAACATCGAAAAGCTTTGATGAGGCAGTCGGGTTAATCAGTGTGTCACCGACCTCACATTAAGCACAGTTGAATTAACATATGCAGACGCTCAATCACATTCTTTTGAAAGTTATATTCACGGCTCACCAGTAATTTCGTAGTGTCACCAGATGTTCACTGTGAGGCCTGAACAAGACAACAGTGAATTCCGCGAAGTGTGTTAGTCATATAGAGTTGGGATGAAAGAAAGCACGAACATTCTCAGGGAGGAGCACAGGTCGCCACAGCGCTTTCTGAAAACAGGGCTATCGACGAATTTTTGGTCAAATGCGTCCGTGTAAACTCAAGGTTTGGTCCCATAACAACAGTGAGTCAGGTGATATGTTTTCAAAACCTATGTGTGTAACCAGTAGTACAGATTAATTTTAGGAAGCGGAGATCCTGGCACTCCCTTAGACATGTTTTGTAGGGCTACTCCAACCATGAAGTCAGCCTGATTTTGGCGCCACATGCGGACATCACTAATTTATGTACGGTTTATTTACGCTTTTTTGGGTTAAAAATACCGTCTGCAAACTGGTTGATAGTGTCATAACGGGGCTCTCTTTGGATGTTATATTTTTCAGGTCTTTCTAGCACTGACCGAACAAAAGATACCGGTATCATTACAAACTGTTTTTCAGAAATTTTTGCATTTAATTGAGCCAGGCAATTTCACCCCTTTCTGTGCTCATATGAATGAGTTATTTTCTAATCTTACGCTCATCTTCAAAATGGTATCAAATGGTGTGAAAACATCTTTAGACATTCTCATAACGTGGCGATCGGTTGGAATCTGTGTGCATGCAATTTAACACACTGTAATAGACAGTATTTGTACCTTTCACGATTTTTGCCCTTGTTGACCTCAGACACGACCCGATCCTTGTTCTTGTCAACCGTGCCAGAAAAATCTGCAACAGAGACTGTTTGAAAGAGGAACACGCTTATTCAGACAACACTGATGACAATCTGCTATTTCCAGTCATGCTCATGGCAAACTGCGAGCAGTTAACTGTGTTGATGTGCTTGATCAATCTGATAGGCTATAAAATTCAGTCTACATTGGGATACATATATGTAGCTGGCGAACTACGTCGAATTTGTCTAGCCTCCCAGTAGGTTACACAAGTACAATACGTAACGATTTATGCGTTACTCTATCTACCGGTTCATTTGTAGCTACTGTGTTCTGTTAACTCCAAGCGATGATTCCACGGCTGGGAGTTCTAGGAAAGATAGACATCATAGGCACCATCAAATTTTTTCGGCAAATTTGTAGACTACTGACGAGCTTCAGAAAGTGTTCTGTTTCTTTTCGAAAGGAGATGGCTGGAAAGTCTACGTGAATGCAAAAGCTGTACTGTTATGTGAGTGGTATCCAACGTATACGCACCTACTTAAACGAGACTAATTACTGTGTTACTGTTGTGGAGAGTTGACAATCACTGTCTGGCAGTTGATGCCACTGTACAACGTTGTCAACGTAGATCACGGAAGATGTTTCCTTAGACGTCGAATCGATTGTGTTAGATCAGGCCCACAAAATTGAAAATAGGCTACGAAATAGTTGGGTATTTAATCCAAGATATGCAGCGCTTTATAAAATATTTTTGTTAAACAACATGAAGGGAACTATCACGATATACTCGTGGATTGGTATTAACGAAAGACCTTGATATTACCAATGGGCGCGTGCTTCAATATTCGGAGGCAAGCATTACAGCTTTCCAACTGTTAGTGAACATGAAAGCTGTTTCTATTCTAAGAGCAAATCGTAAGACGACGACCTGTATAAAAAACGTGGGAGGTGCTTTGAAAAGCAACAAAGGTTTTTGATACGCACAGGGTATGATAACCGAATGTGTAAGGAAATGTAACAGTACCTACGAAGTAGTACGGTTTATCTAATCAAAAATCATGGCTCTAGGGACGTGTGGGGTATGTCAGAGTTTTTCTCAATACATAAGACCTGAGATAGGTAACCAAATAGGATATGTGAGTACTAACGGGTAATAAGTAGATGAATGGGTGATTCAAATGTAATGGTCACACCAATCGACTGAAAAATGAAGTGAGAAAGATACAGCCAGTCAACTCATGTTTGATGCGCAGGAGCATACTATAGGCAAGGGTCATACGAAGATGGCAGAAAAGTTTAGAAAACAACAACAGTTCCGCAATGTACAGATTAAACGTCATCATTAAAACATAATTATTGTTCGGCCGCAGTATACTGGATTACCAAGGTAATGCCAAGTTCACTACTGCCTCTACTGATCACTTAATGTACGTGTGACATTTGAATCACTTACTCAACTGCTTAATACCAGTCAGCACCCACCCGTCCAGACACCAGTCCATTTCATTGCCCATCTCGTCTCTTTGTATACTGCAAAGAAATTCAACAATTTAAATCACACATCCCACGATTGCTAACTATATAGACAAACTTTAATATTTTGTATGTACACATCTATTGCTCTATTCTTTGTGCCGCCACTTTATGTATGTACCTAAAAACAGTGAGTGAAATTTTGCTCTTGGTGTAATTAAAAAATTACAGACCTGGCTGAAATTGATCAAGATATGTCTTTCTGCAATGGTGGTCAAGTTGTTTGTGCTACTCCCCCCACCAACTAACACGTCACTCTGACAGGTTTTGTCGAGAATTCAGTAAATCAGATATGTGTGCATAGTTTGAATGAGACTGAAATGACCAAACTTCATGCTACGGTTCAGCTACCCGCTCACTAGACGATTGTTGTTACGATGAAGTGATTGCCAACAAACTGTACATGCATTAGGTCAACAGCGTTGTCAGAAGCAATACCCCCCGTGACTGGTGACTTGGGAACAGACGTGTACAAAATGGGGTTCGCGGACCCCAGTGGTTTGATAATACACTCGAAAAGGTGGTGAACGTTTTGTATTCTTAATAAATTTACATTGTGAGAACACTCAAACGGGAACGACTGATACACCACCAAAAGAACTACAACCAACCCGAGCTCCTGAGGTCTAAATTACTCACTGTGTGATTCAAGGGGAAATTGTTACTGTATAGAGCTGGGAGCCAAGTTTAATGCCAGTTTCGAATGACATTGATAGCTTCCAAAACAATGGGTTTTCACTTACCAATTTCACCAAAACAAAGAAGACATGTCGTGGTGCATCAGCGTTTTGTTCTACTCTCATCAGCCGTTAATGTGAAGGGATACTATGATGGGTTTGGTGATTGATGTTGTCCAGTATTTTCAATTTCACCAAAGTCAGCTATTCACTTTTTGACAATGCACTTAAGAAGTTGTCAAGAATTTGGTTAATTTCAAGTTGAACCAAATCCCCGAATTCTTATCAACAGTCTGAAATATGGCCTAACAGGTTAGATGAAATCAGAGACGATGACCTGTCTTGGAAGTCTTGACCGTAGGGTTATCGGTTAGAGTAAGCAGGACGGTTAGTGCGTCTCCATTCCAGAAGATCAGGTAACTCAAACAATACTCACAAGCCAGATTAGTTGAACATTCAGATATGATTAGTCAGTTGTGCCTAATGTGAAGTCAGTGGCACAGTGCTCGATACAGTTGTCTCACGCAAGTCTAGCCGCAATTCTACTGACGACCTGTAACAAGCGGAAACCTCCAGTATAGCATTCCTTTCTTAAAGGGGCTAGCTAGAAAGTCCACTTGAATACGAAGCCCGGAACCAACTGTGGATTACTCTCAAATTGAAGTAGAGTTGCGAACGAGACTTGTTTTCTGGGTTTGATCATCAGGCTAATCACAACACAATAAATATGAAAACAGTGACTAGTGTGAGTCAGAAAAACGGTCAATATAGGTTAAGGACGATGCAGGTCTGTTTTGCCTATGTAAATATCATTGTAATTACAATTAAGCTAGTGTATTGCGAGGTGGATTGGATTTATATTTCTACTACGAGAAATGTCCCTTGGTGCCCAAGGGTTCACAAATAAACAACCGGATAAATACATTTTTTTCATTCAAACAGTCCACCGCTAACTGTGGCTGCAGAAATATATTTTTCCATCCACACTGCGGCTAACCAGTTTTGGTGCCTTTTTCTCACTGTGTATATTCACGAATTTATCTGAATAGCTGTCATCCACCAGTGTCTTTTTTAATAAATCTCTTTTCCTCTCCTATTCTGTCTACTGTGTATGTGTTTCTGGATAAGTGGAACAAGGTTCTCACTAGTTTCCCTCGCAGACAACCAAAGCGAAGTGATAGAGAATTGCACATGTTGCTTGTTCTACACAAATTTCTAATAAACAGACCGTTGTTGCTGGTGTTATAGTTCGTTTACAATTCGTTACTGTGGATAGACATAATTCATCTCTGATTGCTAGTTTGCACTGACTACAGTCGAAAGGGCTCAAAGTGGTGTTTTTGACGGTTTTTGATGCTCACCCTCAAGTTGATGCTCTCTGACCGGTTTTGTCCTTGTTTGGACGTATCAGGTTCAGGTAGACTGCATTGGAGATCAAACGGGTTACCTTTTGCGCTACGAGTCAACGCTCTTATCCGCTGAGCCACCAGTCCTAGGAGCATCGCTGGTGACGGGGGAAGTTGTAGAAACTTGTGTTATAGCTTGTTTACAGCCTGTTCAAATAAGGTAGAAACCGGTCTTGGAGTGTCGATTTAGGGGGTGAGCATCAGGTAGCATTACAAGCACCATTTCGAGGCTTTTATGTCGTAGTCACTGCAAATTGGCAGTCTGAGGCTGACTGTGTTCTGTTGTAACCGAAATACATACAAATTCCTCCGTCACAAGGAATACTCATGGAACTTGTGGCCGAGTGGATAGGAGCATCGAGTTGTAGCGCAAAAGGTAACTCGTTCGATCCCCCAGATCAGACTATCTCTACCTGATGCGTCTAAACAAGGACAGAATCGGTTATGGAGTGTCGATTTGAGAGCAGGCGCCAAGAGTTATTACAAAGACAACTGCTGCTTTCGTTCTGACGTATGGTGATAATGACATTCTAGAATGACAAGAAGCTGCTAAACCTCACCTCATACAATCCAGTCAGGTGTAAATAAGCGGAGTTCGTGATATAGACTGAAACAAGACAACATTCAACATGGGAACTTAGAATGTTACTTAGCTAACACTTGTAGAGAGAGACAAGAGCAGTTCTTTCAAGTTTTCTTAATTATTCCCAAGCAAACTTCTACTGATATGGAGCCCAATACCCTACTCACAACTACACTATCATTTCATCTCTAATGTTTTCATACTAAATAAAACATTTTTTCTATCAGAGCGTCTAAATATTAAGAGTCCCAAACGACACAGTGGTACAGAACGAGTTAACACGAACTGAATACAACACTTTTGGACTTACCGAATCGTTCGTAAACAATTCTATTAACTCGAAACAGCTACCAACACGATAGTGTGATAACACTTGGCAGATCTGTTAACGAACATCCGCTAACCAACGTGCAAGTTTGTGGTGTTTCAAATTTTTCACGCGCAATCTAGGCAAACGTGGGTTTTTGGTGCAAATCTCATCACTGGTATCAGTACGCCTATCTGAGTAAGTTTCCGGTACTGTATTATGAAAATATATCCATTTAGCACTGATATCTGTAATTTCTCTGATACACATTTTTCGAACAAAATTATACCAAACAGTAGTATTGAACCTGAATTTCTACATAACATTAATCATGTGATCATCATCATCATCATCATCATCATCATCATCATCATCATCATCATCATCATCATCATCATCATCATATAATTCTCCATTATGACAGCACCATACGTTTTCTTTGGTCTGTCGTGGACTAACTCAGTTATTTCTTTGGTAGGTTTAACGACTTTATGGTGCCCAACAAACAAACAGTGAGGAAGGCCTTCCGGGGGCCAACAGAAACACACCTGTACTGTACCAATTAATTTTACACAAAACCAATCCGCTTTGTTCAATGAGAGGGAGTAAGCTTTTTATACTTGGTCTTTCATATTTTTGAGCTGAACAGGCATTTGTGGCCTGTTTACATGTTTCATTAACGACTTGGACTTTGCACCTATCAGGAACACTTCCAGTCAACACTTCGTAGATTGACAGAATATAAACTATGCATTTATGTGAAAGTTTCAATGAGAAAGACAAATATCCCTCGTCTGTGACAGAGTGAATTTTGTAACTTTCGAAGTGCTTTCACCTTAGCGACAGACAGGGGTAAACTCGAGATGATAGCATTCACGACAAACATCTCCCTTCTGTTTCCATTTAATGATAATTGTATTTCACTAAGATGGAGTTCTTTTAAGAGCGATTCTCGCTATGTACAATTCTCTGTATCATGTTTTAGCTCAGTGGATGGTGGAGCCACTGGAACCAATCAAATCACAACAGACCGCATTCAGTTCAAAGGATACCTTTGATTTCGTCTACCCGCTTGTTTCATTGAATATCAAGAGTCACAAAATGGTTTCCTTAGACGTAAACTCGTTATTCATAAACGTGCCGTTATCAGAAACTATTGATTATCTGCGCGCTTGCATTGTGAAAAGACAACTCAACGTCAGCATTCCCCATCGCAAAATTAAGAGCCATTACTATTGTGCACTTCAAACATTCCGTTTCAGTTCAATGGAAACCTCTGTAGGCAGTGTGAAGACGTAGCAATGTGCTCCTCGTCAGGTCTGTTGCTCGTAGATATATTCACGGCCAAACTATAGACCGATGAACTACGTCACGTCTTCGATAGCTCCTGTCTCTGTAGACGCCACGTAGAACGTATAGTTTGCCTAATAACAACCAAATATCATTTCTAGATGTCACTATGCCTCGTAGAACTGATGGACCAATACTAAGGTGAATTCATAGGAAAAAAGTGGACTGGCCAGTATACACTTTTTTTAGCTCTGTTCCTTTTAAGTATAGGCGAAATTTGGTTTCTTGCTTAACAAACAGAGCACAAAGGATATGCACGCCAGACACCTTATCCGAGATGTGTCAAGTCTAAATGGATATCCCAATCGATTCCTGGACAAAAACGTGCAACCAAAAGTGAGGCATGAAATTGTTCAGATGGTGGGTAAAAACTTGTTTTTATCACTCTATCATACAAAGATGAATTTATCAGTGAAATTTATCAGTGAAATTATCATCCGCCGAGTTTGTAATGCAGTTGAGAAAGCTTATTCAGCAGCACGAGTCATCTTATCATTCAATACTTGCTCGATACTGGTGCCACTGTTTATCAACTCCTGTTGTTCTCAAGCAGGTTACGTTGGGAGAACCACAAGACGGCTATCGGGAAAGATTCGTAAACACCTTCCAAAGTGGCTTTGTAACGGTTCGATAAAGCCCATTTCCAGTGCAATCGGTTCTCACTTAATTGACACCGGCCACCAAATTGAGCCAGATGAAGCCGTCCCAATTATCTGCAAGGTTCGTCAAACCAACTCCAGAGCTGTCACGCTGCTACCGTTACCGACGATCGAGGCTATTTCCATCAGACTGTACAACCCCTGTCTGTGTGCCCGAAAGCAGTTCGTGCAAACCCCCACGTCTTCCTTGTCCAGCTATTCTACAGCCACTTGGAACTCAAGCAAACGCGAACCACTTGACACCGACGATTGCATATCTCAGGGCCGGCTTCCAGAAGAGACAGTAACCGTCCTATTACCTCCAAACGGTAACCGCACTGTTACGACTTCTCTCCAAGTTGAAGTCACAGAAATCATTAACTTGTTCAGCGACATTTTTATTACTAGTGGGTACTAGTGGGTATCAAGTTTAATAAACTGAAAATCATTCAGTTGAAAGGGGCGATTCGAAGGGAGCTGACTGGAAATTACGTGAGAATGCAACAACTACGACCAGCTGTCAGTGAAGTTCAGCTCATCTGAGATCAAAATCCCTTACTACTTACCACTTGTGACAACCGTTCATTTCTTGAGGGCAACGCCGTCAAAAAATCGATCAAGATTGAACAATTTTCAATTTATGCTACCCTAAATCTCTTAACTCCCACAGGTGGTCAAGTGATGACAATGGTTTCATCCTAGCCAAGAAATCCTGATCTTGAGTTTGTCGGCCGAAGTGAACAGATCTAGTCTGTTTATTGTCCTAACAAAAAGATCTGACAACCTGTGACTACTGTGAGGTCACTGGTGATATGATTATCATGCCAGCATCACAGGCACGAGAGTCAGAGTGCAAATTCAAATCTGGACAGGATTAGCTGTATCAAAGGGCGGAGTTCAGGTTTAGTGAATCCTTTGGATTTTGGTTAACCAAAAGAGTAGTCTGAATGTGAAGGTTGCCACCAAGTGTGAATGACGTTTGATTTAAAAGAAACAGAACCGCTTGTATTCCTTGTAAATAAATGAAGGCTGTATTTAACAGTCTGCTCTTTTTGCCTATTGAAGTAATACGGCTGTCAATATGGAATTATTGAATCACTCGATGGACTTCGCTTCTTCTTAAGAAAAAAATACCATTGGCTAGACGTACAAATTCGGGAGTCGAATACTCCTTGTGTGTCATTTGATTCATGTTTCAGAAAATCATGCTGTTGCTTTCATTGCAACAGAGTGTGCATTAATGCACTGATTATGAGAGACAGTGTAATGGCATCTAAAAGAGTGTTGTCTTTTAGAACCAGCAATACTAGACTGGAAGCAAGAATATTCAACAATGATTGGACGGGTTTGTCAAAGACGTAAACAATAATGACAACCGTCGATGAGACGAAAGCTTCAAAATCTTCGGAAATGATTTCTGTTTGTGAATAATATTCGGAACGGATACAGAATACCACTATTACTATTAATGTAGGAAATTTTGTGATACCCGCTGAACAAGAATAGATTATTAAACCGAGGAGAAATATTACACTGAAATTGAACTACTAAACTGTGATTCTCGCGTGATATTGATGTATGGTGACTGTTCGCATGAACGCACTTTTGTGACGTTACTTTGTCCAACCTAGCAACAGTGGTAGATGAAACCCGTTATTGTTCAGACGTGGAAGTCGAAGAGAGAATCGCTGCTCATGAATTGTAAACATTAGTACGCTTAAACATAACATTAGAAAACAGGCATTCTTAAATTTATTTGGTTTTCACCATAAAGATCTGTGTTTCTCAAATAACCTGAATTTATATTAATAATAAGAAAAGCATTCATACTCCGCTGGTTAGAAAAACATATCAGTGATGGATTTTCATTTCAGCGCTAGTGCACCTGGTCATCGTGTCCGCCAACAGCAGCATTATTCTCAGCTTTTAGGTGTACTTATAGATACCATGGCTGAGACTGTCCTGCGTGAATATCCGAGAACTACTCGGTCAGGCACCTACCAGTCTTGCTTAGCGGAACGATCAAAGTTTATTCCAACTAACAGCAGCTACACTGAGTAGTCACTGGCAACCGCACCGTTTACATACGGAGTACACGTCCCAACCAGCGGAAACCGTGCGTTTTCATTAGCTCGCCTCTCAATCGCGGACTTGCTTATTTTCCAAATAAGACGGACCGTTACGTCGCTCACACATTCTACTTGTTTGATACGGGCCAGATGCTGGATACCACTGGGAGTCTGAGCGCATTTTCCGCATGAATGGGCCAGGTCTCTGAAACATAGGGAGGAAATGAGTGGACAGAGGTACTGATGATCCTGCCTTCAGTAAACAAACGGATGTGTTTACAAGAACACTACTGACGGCCGTTCGCGAATGCATTACGTGTCTCCACTATGCTCGTGAACAATTCATCAGCAGTATTACAAACTGATGAGGGATGACGTTATCCAGATAGGTAAAGAACTTGATGATCTTCAGCTTTCTACTTGGAGTGACAAAGATATGGACAGTGCCAACCGAACAGCACTTTACAATTTTAGGGTGCAGAGTACACACCATCACACAGAATTGGTTACGGCACTTATAGGAAAAATTACATCTCCTGAAGATTGTAATTACGGAAATAACCCGAGTATGGATAGTGACCGAAAAATCGTGTACAGCTATGGTCCAGAGCTAGTTTTCAATTCTTTCACTAACGGCCTTCTACTGAATCATGTACGTTTACGTGGTCCCCCACCCTAATTATCAATGTTGATCGTAACTCATGAAACTAATCGATTGCACTGTTTATTTCAATAAAACCTTTTCCATCAAAATGTCTGCAGCACTTTTGGTATGCAGGATGCATAGGTAATACAATGCTGGACGCTTATTTGAACGAGTAGTGGAATAACGAAGTCAGTCAATAGCACCATACTATCAAACCTGGTGGATTCTAATCAATGTCAATGTAACGGAGACATTTCACTCAACCTATGTCTGTAGGTCAGCCAGTCGAGATCAGTGAGGTTTAAGATTCTGATCACAGACGAATCTATTGGATTCCATTTCCGATTTCGGACTGTGTCAGAAACCTGCGAAAGAATGATTTTCAGTATTAACCAGCTATTTTTTAGCTACAAAATTGTGATCGATACTAATCGGTACAAACAAGCTAGACATGGCGTGATGAGTCAGGTAGGCTGACTCATGACGAACGGAACCGTAGGGTTACCGAGATGAGATCAGATTGATGACTGGTCATAGTTGACTGCTTGGTCCTTTGTTGCGTTGACCACGTTGGCAGTATCTCGTACGAGATGCACACTACACGGTCACAACGTGTGTGTGTGTTAGAAGAATTATCACACCACCCCTTTGACAAGCGCTCGTTCAGACTTGTTGAATAGCTGATGAACCCATGTGGTAAACCAGGGGTATTGTGGTGAACCGAATTCAGCTCGGACAGCGTTGTACCGACGGTACTTTTTTATACAGTGAAGTAAACGATCGACTTTGATGCATTGAAAATATGGTTATTTAAAATGTGTCAAAGCACAGGGCCAACACAATTATTGGGCTTTGAAGTTTGTTGCGTTCAGAATGTGAATGTGAACCGCGTTTCCAATCTAGCAAGAGGACAAACAATTTTGCGGTTAGGGAACAGCGGTTCGAAAACATGCACCCCTTACCAGTCGTGTAGTAAAACAAGGTAAGACATTTTGAGAGGGCCGTTCAACTCAATCTAGGAGCTTTTCATACTACACTGTCATCTTGTTACTAATTACCATGATGCTTTACGGTTATCCCATAAGGGACTGCCAGACCTGAAGGCATAAGAGAGGTTGCGACCTAATCTGATAGATCTGGCCAGATATGGTTAATCTAAATTCAACTACACACAACATATTAAACTGTTGGCTGATCTCGCTAAGCAAAATCAGTTTGGCTAGCAATCACTTCCTTAATCCCAGCGATGAGTCGGGCCAACAAGCACTATGTACAGATGAATGGCTGTGCTCATTAAACTGAAGTGGTATGCTCTGTTTACGTCACACCCCTTAGTTCTTTTGTTTCAGTGTGTTTTAGCAATGGCAGTCCACTAGAGTCTGGTTAGTCATCTCATTCGGGAAACTCGTCAGATTTAGTCAGCTTACAGTAGTTGAGTTCCAGCGCGATGTCTCTGTTTTGTTTCAGTGATTTAGTGCGACAAGCCTAGTTCTAATCCCTCCGTAGTTACCCCATAATGTCAAAAAATCCATTGGATACGCCGTAAACTACCATCAGGTCAAGAAGATAGATTTAGAGACATAAAAACCAAGAACGCTGGAACATCTCAAAGTCAATATCTAAACGTAGGTGTCACTTTGGCCCAAACTCACCCGCAGTGCGTAACGTAGCCGAAACTGTGAAGTTGGGTGACAAAGGTTGTGTACCACACATTCTGAATTACTAGGCCGGTACAATGAGATCAGTTTTCAGACTCGCTAAATTGAGGGGACCGCAGGGCTGCTAGCTAGAGCTGAAGAAATGACTATCACGTGAGATACTCAAGCAAGCTGTTCAGGCAATTAGGAACATTTGGTCGTGAAGATTTGGTCATGCTTTTGGCGTACAGTCAGTAGAATGGTAGGCATCAGGATGAATTTAGACGCAAAAAGACAGTGATCACCCTTCGATTCCGATGAGCAGTTAAGTCGGGGGAACGGTGTTTACTCCATGCATAGAAGTGCGGAACAACCGCTGTATGTGTTTTCTCTACCGGGCTTGCGATAAGGTAGTAGTTGAACGTTCAAAGCTTACACTAACGTACCCCTTGACATTAGTGGGTGTGCGTTACCATTGGCTGTGAAAAGAATGCTATATCACACATGCAAGTGTTAGTTAGGAACAATGTGGAGTGATGTGAACTTTCTTCAAGTAATGTTTCACTTTGACCAGTTACCATCTTGTCAAACCGATAAACGATCCAGCGATCTTATTCATACTGGTTGTGCTCGTAGAAATTTTCGCCCACGTTTAATTCAATTCACTGGCATCAGGCAATGGAACCCGGTAATTGACGAGGTCACTTTTAAAAATGTTCATCGCACCTTTCAGGCATACAACTGTGCATAGTTAACGTTTGCAATACCAAAGGTTCAATGGCCTAAATGATTAATGATCCTGATACTAGACAATCAAGTGATTTACCGAAGAAGTAGGGATATAAGACATAAAGAGCCAGAGAAAAACAACACTGAAAAGTCATGAAAAAGAATATTTAACAATCTTACGGATGAAGCCCCCTTATTAGCGATGACTCACCACGAGGTACGAGAATGTTTACAATCAGTCATGTGGATGGCTGTACATTCCCAACCTGGCACTTATTACCTACCATTCTTGCTAAACTAAGTGGTCACTTAATCGTTTGAAAGCTCCGCACTTTCCTCAGATTATCTGAAGCCACATTGAACAGCCTGTGGTGCGGTAGGTGTTGCATCGGTGTACCGAGTAACTGACTCAACCGACATCGGTTGTTCTCTTTCATCACCTCGATTATTGGTCGTGGTAGTGTAAGGTTCTCAAATATGCACTGATGACCTTTCAAATTTCGCACCCATTTAGTCCAGTTGATTAAGATTAACTGGCCGGGATAATAATTGTTTAATGTTGATAATTCATGTATAACTCACAATCGAGCTGGTCCGAACATATACATGTATTTCATGCCCTCTACTTTACCAACGCTCAGAAGTATTAGCAACTCTGCAAATGCGTTACGTGCTA
The DNA here is from genome assembly GCA_008508345.1 of Paragonimus westermani. Lineage (NCBI taxonomy): Eukaryota > Metazoa > Platyhelminthes > Trematoda > Plagiorchiida > Troglotrematidae > Paragonimus > Paragonimus westermani. The sequence goes on along the minus strand of QNGE01001435.1, from coordinate 66,661 downwards.
CCACGATTCTCACAAACACCCCGGTAGCCGTATTTTACACTGATGAGGCTAAATGGTCCAACTAGGTGAAGTGATCAACAGTGTGAATTAAGATGCGTACAACAACAAAAATCCGATCAGGGTCAATCCAATCCAGTAGCAACACTTTGAATTGTGAGATGTACGACGAACACTATAGAGTTCAGCATTAACATTCTGATAGTTCAGTATGATTGGTATGTTGTCTACAGGTACATTAGACAAAGTAATGCCATCGACGAAAACTCAACAGCTTCCAATTTACTAAATTTCAAAAGCTCCACTTCAGGAGTCGCGAACTTTCTCCGTAGTTGAAGAGAAAGTACTGGGTTGAACAGCACGAACATCAGTTGAAGCAAGGTACTTCTGAAATAGCCTTTGAGAATTACTCACTCTGCATCGAAAGTTAACAGAAAATGGTTTCTTCATTGTAGTTCATTGAGACATAAATATGACTGAGTAACCCTTAGTAAGCATGCCAGCAAACTAGTTGAAAACAACTTTTGAGTCTAAAATTATCATTAGCCAAGCAAAAGTGTCGTTGCTTTTGTTTTCTGCCCCACAGTGAGGACACGCTCAATGCACATACGGCCAGATTACAGCTGTTTTCACTCCGCCTTTAGACACAATAGCGATAGAGTCAATAGTTGTGCGATTGTCAAAAGATATCCTTGTACCGTTTTGAAAACGGGAATGACGCTTCATGCACATCAACTACGGTCCACCACTTCAAACTCTCATATGGAGAAAAGAAGTTCTGCCAACTCAGACAATAAATCGTCATTATCATCATCATCATCTGCGAATGAAGGTCCAGATCTGAATCCGCTTCCGTTTCCGACAGAGAATCGTTGGGAATGTGGTGACCAACCATGCAACTTTCATCGTCCACTGCTTGATGAACAGGCTCATGCCAGCTGGACTGCTCCTCAGGTGCTCAGCCCATCCATCAAGGCTCTTCTGAAATTTTAAGTTGAACATCACTCACATTTGATCGCAGCCTGCACATTCAGATAAACTTTCTAGCCAGCCTCTTTCGAAAACAGACTCGAGTATCGCCCTCATTAGAACTCGTCAGCAGTGTATTTCCTTGCCACGGTCGGAATTTGAACTCTCGCCACGCTTTTGCCTAACAGGTATTCGGCCTGTCTTGGAAGTGCTAATCGCAGAGTTATCAATTGGAGTTCACTGGACAGCTACTGTGTCTCCTCTCGAGACGATCGGGCAACCTGATCACTGCTCACAAGCGAGAATGGTTGAGCGTTCAGATTTGATGATTCGGTCGCGCCTAATGTGAGGTGAATGGCGCGGTGGTCAACACGGTTGCTTCATGAAAGCGTGGCTGGTCTGAATTCAAATCGCGGTCGTGGCATGGATATGCACTACTGACGAGCTCTGATGAGAGCGAAACTCGAGTCTAGTGTTTGTTTTCGAAAGAGGCTGACTGAAAAGTCTATTTGAATGCGAAGGCTGCGATCAAATGTGAGTGATGGTCAACCTGAAAACATTTGGATTTTTCTGTTCAAGAAATTTGCCCACTGACTTTGCAGCTGTTCTAGTCCATTTCCAGTCCTTAAGGTGAACACAGAACCAATGTTCTTTTGACCTTTCAATTGCTACATGACAGTGACTGTCTGATCGGTTAAACTCACCCCTTACTCCTTTCAACAGTGATAGTTCAAACAAACCTCGACAAAAGTATGACGTAATAATCCCAGCAGTGAACCCCTAAATTGTCACTGTTCAGTACATTGTGTTCTCATGACAACTATTAAGAGTACCACCGCGTTAATCGGATAGATGGAACCCATTTTCCGATTGATAATGCACAGAACAAATTTTGAAGATGAGCATTATTTTATTTCGCGCACGTTGAAGGTTACTGCGCCTCCACAATGGCCAACTTAGCTCTAACTTGTTCTGAGTTAAAACAGCTGGACATCGTTTACAACCAGCACTAATTGTATCACAAATCAACCTGTCAAACATGCCAATGTTGTGAACATCTTTTTCAACAACATAATCTGCATGGTTAGCTTGACTTAGAAACAAAAACTGATGTATACATTCTCCTCAAAATCTTGAGTAAAACAGCCAGAAGATGATGCGACCATTTCGTATTGAAACCAGTTTCAAGGATGTAACAGTTTGGATCGATATTTTTATACCAAACAACAGAGAGGTAGATAACCAATGAGAGATGTGTACTAGGGAATTTTGTTGAATATGAAGTGGGCATCAGTATTCCAAGCCCTTGCATTCTAGCAGTCTTTTTAGTTCGCCCCTTACGAAAAGAAGCACTAGGTTCAAATTTCGTTTTTGTTAGGTCCCTTCAGTAGGTATATGGTTGTCAATGCGACGATTTGAACCCCGGGCTCAGCTTCATGAGGCAGCCGTGGTGACAACCGCGTCACTAAACTCACATTAGGCACAACTGAATTAGCACATGAAAAAACTCAGCTTGTGTCCGATGCTCAAATTGCTCGTAAAGGCCATTAAGTTCGAGGAGAGTGCAGATGCATTAGTAACTTCTCCTGTGATCGGTTCAGCAAACCACATGAGGCTTGGATTATAATGGCGTAATGTTGTAACTAGACCTACGACCTACTAGTATACACACAGATGACAGAATAACGCCGGATAACGGAACGACAGTCAACGTTAATGAACAACGGACTGCGGAGTATACACGACTAATTCGTAACTTCCAGGCCAACCCAGCCACCCGGAGCTACCGCATGAACACAGAGAAAAGACTGGCCTCTGGACAGAGCTCTTTTTGTCACTCAGTCTGAAGGCAACAAGGTCACAGACTAGTTCATACCTAGTGTTTGTGACTAATTAGAAAGCAGGGCCAGAAAGGGGTTCAGACAAAAGTCCAGAGAGTACAGTGGTGCCCCAGTTAAAAGACAAGCGTGTAGGCGGGGTACCAGGACTTGACCCAAACTCTGAGAACGCTCGTGAAGGTCGAAGTGGCACATGGACGAGCTGACTATGAAGTCAGTTCAAACAGTAGTGAGTTGGGCCTTTTCAGAGGCAAGTAAAACGGCATTTTTGGGTTATTCGATTCTTCCCCGACACGTAATGAGATCGTGAATGCACAAGGCGGACCGATAACATGATCGTTGGTTAGAACACGTCAAGTGATTGGAGAAAATGACTGTTTATCTGGTCCAGTGATACCAGCGTTCTCCAGTAACATGGATTTCGGCAGATTTTGAAGCAATTGGTCCTTCACTCTAGAGACCAAGGAACTCTCGATTTTGTTTGTCTTTTACCTCAGCTGTGCGTAAATTGGCAAACACATCGTGGGCGGTATTAGCAGGTTGATCTGTGTGTGAAATCCCTCGTGGCTTCCGAGTCTAATCACACAGTTCGGCTGTTCGTTTAGCCTAATTTATTGATCTTTTTTGTTTGATTAATAGTGTGCTCATCTTTAGATAACAGTTGTGAGTTAGTACACTTCATTTCTCTCGTAATGATCATTTAAGATAGCAGAGTTGTTTCATTGTGACTTCCTATGAAATCTTTAAAAGACTACTTAATTGTAAAGTGTACATACTTAAGTCTAGTTCCCCTGTTGGGTAGCTAAATTTTTAGATTTTTAGTTTAGGTGAATAGCATAATCACTGGTACACGTTTACATCTGACGGGTGGACGTACACTTACTATGGAGAGCATTTTTTAATAAAACCATAGTTTCCAAACTTCATATGTTTGTCTAGAAACAGTAAGCAATTAGTCACCCCGAAGTCACACATAACCTTCAGGTTAAGATAGCATATTTCGATGTTACACTAAGTCGCTTATCACTTGTTTAGATCTACTAGATACTGACATGCTGTCAACATCGAGTTTGTAATAGAATGGGTCTGTGATATCCTGTTCAATTCTCGACATGCAGAGGTAAGCTAAGCTTTGTTTTAATGGACTGTCTATGGCTACTTTATCTATTTGACAGTGTGAGTTACTGAGTAATTGGAAGTCGGTAGTTTCATAACACAACAATAGAATTTTCCTCGTTGTGGGAGACACCGTGGTCGTACTCCTTCAAACGGACTCATGCATTCAATCACTCGTTTGGTATAGCGAAAAAGTCGTGAACAGTGACTGAATGACTGCGGGACACACAGGTTCATTAGCTAGTTTCAGCCGCTAATTTCTTCAACAGAATTTGTAGTATAGTGTAGCCACAATTTTCGCCTAAGTACAATTGGAATTCCGGCAAGACAACGTGCCAACCTACAATGTGTTGAGTTTGTCATGTTCGCTTTCAACTGATCACTTTGTTCTAGTGTAACCAATCTCGAACTATCAAGCCACATTAATAGCTCCTTCGCACAGGAGACATTTTGGTTTTTCGTCAGAGTGCATTCAGTCTGTAGATTGGTTGTGTTTTTGAGGGGGGAGTGATAGCAGCCCTGTTGCGAATTTGACGTATTAGTGTTTAGCAGTGAGTATTTAAGTTGATGAGACTGAATAACACTCAAAGTTGTTACTGAACTATTAACAGTAACATGAACTAGTCATTTTCCTCATACTTTTACCTATCTGAAGCTGTAAGCAGCCTGTATGAATGAATATTGATTGACGTCAAGATTAACGTATTCCCATTTGAACCACCGATTGTAGCGGTTACAGTTTTTCATAAACTTGTCACGCACTGGGTTCCGGTCGATACAATACATTTACTGTCCACACTGCCCTCGATGTGAAATGCATTTTGTTTACGTAGACCAGTCCTGCACAAGGCTTGTAGTGGGTTTAGCATGACAACACACAGGATCGATATAACCGGGTGTCAGCTGCTTCACACAGTTGTTTCCTCTGGCAAGTAGCTAGAGTATTGGGATTTGTTCGTGTCAGAATGGGCTAAGAAATCTTGGTTGTGTTAAAGTTCTTATGAATCGATCGCGTTCGTTCGATCGTTGAGACAGTGTGTGTGTGTGTGTGCTATAAATGAACTAATAGCAAAATTTAGGAGTCCAATTGCGAAAAATCCGGACTTCGGCTGGATTTGAACCTGCGACAGAGACAACATGCCCAAACGCGGCAAATGCCCTATCAGCTGAACTACATAACCATGCTGAGAGCTTGGAAGTTTCACATTTGAGCCTAATTACCCGTCCAATTGCGTCATATGGAATCTGCCAAATAATCTAGTCGATTGACTGCCAAAGTAGGATTCCAGCATGGCACACCCCAACTGCCCAAAAGTTCATTTGACCGTCGGCATAGCAGTCTATACGACCGAATACTTTTCGGTACAGTTCAGGAACCTGAATAAATCCACTCAGCGCGGCAGCAATAGGAATAAGATATGAATAACTCATTCACTGTATCCAGGATAGAGCTAGCCAGCGCTACAAAGCTAGTTAGGTCTCCAAACCATTGGTTCCACCATGGTTTTCCACCACGAATCTACAGTATCCCGTTGCATTGTTGGAAACTCTATCCACGGCCAAGAATAATTCAAAATTAACGCTACTCCGACAGACCAGTTCATTTGTTTATCACTCCCTCCTCACTCTGTTTCTAATTTTCATCTCAACATTAGCACTTCTATTGTTCATAATATCCAGCAAACAGATCAACGAAACGCTGTGGAACTGAATCTCCTGTGTTTACGAAAAACACCTTTATGATGTTAGAGTCGACATTTATTTGAATTCGTCACGGGAAAACGCTCCGGCTCATTGGCTGCTACATATGGTCTCGGGTGACGGTGAAGCAAAACCTCGTGGTCAAGCTGTAGTGGCCATCCTACTGAGCTCATAGTCAAGGCAAAGCTTGCTCGGATGTACCAACCAAATGGTTGTTTTCCTGCCGTCAGACTGGATATTTTTGTCAAGGTTTGACGACACCGACCATAAAAAATTTCCCATATCTGTACTCGCCCCAAAAAATTGTCCAGGATCTGTTAGGATTATTTTTACGATGTATTTAGTCATTTTCCGAAATAAACTATGCACTCAACCATCGCCCAGGTTGGTCCTCCAGAAGACAGTTAACAAGGTGATATGCCCAGTGTCCGGACTCGATGCGCTGAGACTGCCCATCGATTCTAGACATTATACACATATCACGGTCCCCACATATTAGGTTGGGCGATTCAGTACAAACGACTACAATATGCCACTTGGAGACTACCCTGTAAAACTCAAACATGGATGCAACTTATGTATGTCCTTGTCACCCATCGGTGGCACCGCTCTATCAATGGGTGTTGTTCATTTTGGAGTAACCAAACTTGTGCACTCGCGTTGTCTGGAAATTTTGTCGATAATCGTCTGATTTCTAACGTAGCGTTTAACTGGAAATTGAGTAGCCAGGGTGTACGAAATAGGTGTCAACATGTACCAACAGTGGAATTACCCCTCGTTACAGTACTGGGGTGATCCAAACGGGCGCTGGGCTCAAATTCCGACAGTTGTGTGAATCTGTTGTGAAAGTGTATGTTCCAAAGAAAAACTACAGAAGCGATGGAAGTGGATTTCTGCCTATTCGATAAAGCTTATGAACGGAGATCGATTGTTCTCTGGAAACCGCAAAGATCTCCGTGGTTTGAAAAAAAAACTAGTAGAAATTTTTGTAAAAAGCGCTTACCTTAATTAGTCGAGTAAGCTGAAAAGATGAAAAAATATGTTCAGAATGGAACACTCAAACGCTGTTCTTCATGGCTCACGATGAAACTGGCTGTCTACAAAGCGTTAGCAAGGCAATATGACAAAATAGTTGGCCTACACAGTTGGGAATTTCAGAAGTTTACTGATGTACAGTTTGGGATTTGGTTTATTTTCAAGTTGACCATCACTCACATTTGATCGCAGCGTCCGCATTCAGATAGAATTTCCAGCCAGCCTCTTTCGAAAACAAACACTAGACTCGAGTTTCGCTCTCATCAGAGCTCGTCAGTAGTGCATATCCACGCCACGACCGCGATTTGAATTCAGACCAGCCACGCTTTCATGAAGCAACCGTGTTGACCACTGCGCCATTCACCTCACATTAGGCGCGACCGAATCATCAAATCTGAACGCTCAACCATTCTCGCTTGTGAGCAGTGATCAGGTTACCCGATCGTCTCGAGAGGAGACCCGGTAGCTGTCCAGTTAACTCCAATTGATAACCCTGCGATTAGCACTTCCGAGATAGATCGAGATCACTGATGTCATTAAAACTGCAAGGCGATATTTTACATTACTGATGAGTAGTCGGGGATTTGGATTTCAAGTTGGCCATCACTCATGTTTGATCGCATTCAGGTAGACTTTCCAGCCAGCCAAATGTTTTTGGTCGAAGATTCCTCAGTCGGAGCTCCTCCAGCATCGTTTTCGTAAGTACCCGATGGTTAAAATGTTTCAGCGCTGATGGGAGGTCATTTTCATAACCTTTCAGTCTCTTCTGATAAATGGGTCACTGACTGAAACTACAACTGGTAGGGTCTCAACTGCTGTCAAAAAAGCTGATTTTTTACAACCATGCTGCCTGTTCGTTGTACGCTGTGTTCACCCTCAACTGACAAAGTGCCAGTTACCGCAATCACTTTTCCCCATACACCCTGTAAGGGTTCGAATGAAATTGACAGGGCCCGGTTCGGTCAACTGGAACATCATGGTAGATCCATCCTCACACCTCCAGTGTATTCGTCCACACACATTCCTCAATCAGTCTGTTAAACCTATCATGTGTGTAATTAGGTCATGTGCCTCTCTAACATCGTATCCAATGTATGACGTGTCCCGACACTGATACCTCCTTGACCCACATTTCACTGACTAAGGTGAACTATACAAACAGACCTGTTTATTTAGCCAACGTCCATTACATTCCAGTACAGTCCGGTACAACGCTAAATGGGACCGCCCTGCAAAATACCTGATAGGGAGCGCTCATCGAAACGCCTGGTTGCCACTAACATTTTACCTTTTTCTCATTTTGTCATTGTCCTCGACCACGAACTCTGCCACAACAACTACTCAGGTTTTTTGTCACTCACCTTTACGCGACGCATCAAGAGGAATAATTGTTCACTGCTGCACAGTCTATTGAACAACACATCCTGCGTTCATGCCACCACACAAACTAAACTATACGCAGGCTAACGACAAGCACCTTCGACTTCAAGACCTGTGCAGCTTCCCACAGCAAACGAATTGCAAGTTATGGATCACTCTCACACTAACCCATCTCTCCTTCACACCCCACAAGCTTCTTTTTGTTAAACCATCTATCCACTAATAATTTCTACAGTGCTATTAGGATTTCGATAAGTCTAAACAGTTTGTTACCCGGTTTATAGTTCACTTGTACATGACATTACTATTTACGTTATATATATGCATCTTTATTGATGTTATTAACCTTCTGAGTACATACAATTTTTGTGTCAATAATTGGTTAGCCCAGTGTGAAATTTTATTTCCACAAACTTAACCTGGTCAGCCGCTTTATTCACGAAACACTTCTGCCCATTTTCTGTTCAGTTTTTCGCGTTTTAGCTATTCACATTTTTTCATATTGTGTTCTTTTTAATTTCATGCTACTTCTAACATCCGTTGTGTAGAAATTACCCAGCTTTTGTTACCTACATTCGTATTCACAGCACTATTATTCACATAATTTTAAATGGCCTATTTCGATTTTCGGGTACTATTGCAATGGGGACGAGCGGTCGCACCATACTACTTACATCACTACTATTCAGTAGTGGGGCAAAAGCATAGATTCTGATATCGAAATGGCAGCGGGAAAAAATATAAGAAGGAACATTGGAGTGCAGCATAGCATGGAATGGTTTTTGTTACATAAAAGAACTGAGCATTGGCGCTCGTGGCAACCGTGACTTTCAGAGACGAGTGTCGTACGCAGATGAGTGTGTTTGTCTGTGATCCTGTTGAAGCGCCTAACCCATGTGTTGGTTTTCAGAATAGATAACCCTTGTGCCACCCGCGTTCTTGGCTCACACCAGCGTCATTATTTTTCACTATGATAATTCAACAATCTTTGACTGTTACACTAAATCACATTCTGGTGCCGTCCAGAAAGCTGACGTGGTGGGAGTATTGTGTAGGGGTTCGAACGACCTCATTCGATTTTCATTGCTTCGTTTGAAATTATGGACCCATTGACTTCACTACCACAATACCATCACAACGACTTCGTCAGCATCATCTGACCGAATACAACAGCGAAGTGCTGGAATCATGCACCTGAGCATATTAAAGCACAGTGTTTACTCGAAGCGCTCCATCAGTGCAAACAACGCATTCACTTCATTACATTATGGAAGAGTTACGAAGTCCGTCTAATCGTACTCACAGCTCATACAACCAGGACTTGCTTGTATACTTCACGTGTGTGCCCACGAACACTTATCCCCAGAGCTTGGGATTATTATGACTAGTTCCTCCTCCTATAGAGACTAAAATTGTTAATGTGGAACAGCGGAACTGTCTTTCTCCTTATGTCGACTTAACTGGTTCAGTAACACTGTGTTCGTACCTCCAGGATTAGAAAACCTTACCTTCTTGAGTAACGTAATAATTTTGACTGAACGTTTTGCAGACTGCAGAGGTCCATATTTATCAAAAATAGTAACACACTGCTAATGTGATTGCATCGAGTGGTCCGTTTGAGGTAAACGAAATATTACTGTGAGAATTCGTGAGCAGTTGGTAAATGCTTTGAAGCATTAATTATTGTCTGTTTTCCGGCTTTCCTCTTAATCATGCATTTTTGCACCCAATATACACGAGCTTTCACACAGACGAAGTCCATGAGAGAACAGTAATGAGGTTCACAGAGGCCTTCAATGTGCATCTGCCAGTCGGTTTACGGGTTGACAACTCGGTACAACAGCACTGAATTCACTTATGCGAAAGCGTGTGTATCTAGCAGAATAGACTCTCAAAAGCCAGTAAGTATGTCAATCAACGTGTTATCCAGATGTTGGATGAACGCAGACGCTGACTGTTTGAACGCCGATTAGCCTATTTTCAGGACTTCAATTTGTGCAATGCTCCTCTATGGTCACCGCACCACAGAGCACGAAAATTGATTGTTCTTGAAGAAGTGGACGCCTGTAGTGCAACTTCATAAGAACAGAAAGTGCACACTAACGTGTTACGAAACCATTTTAGTCCGTTTCCATTGAATGTTTCCGCTCGTTTGTTGCCTCATTGTCATATCTCTTCACTACACAGACAAACCAACATGGAGGTCAGCAAAGTCTAACAGCAGGTCCGTATTTCTTTTCAGAGCAAAAAAGCTCAACTTCCTTGCAAACTTGAACCAATTTTACTGAAAGATTTTCTTTTTATTTGATTCGGTCCTCCTGTTTGTTTCTGATTCGTTCAGGAAGAATATGAGCAACTGATAGGCGAACAGACATGCAGCGTGTCCATGACATGTACCCAAATTTTCAATAATAATGAGACCACCTAAATGCCAATTCTCGTTTTAAGTAAACAACCCTGTACTTTACTCATGAAAATCAACTGGCGTGTACGTAAAATCTTCTCTTTGTTCTGAAAATTTCTGTTCTATTGACATATCTATCCTTTCTTTAACAGATACTATCTGTGTTCTGTCGGTCTACAGGCGAGCGTCACACATTTACAACTCTAGTTTGTAGTTCTTCAAGTACAGGCACTCACAAGATGCCAGTGTGGACCTCCTACCTGGTGAAAGACTGACCGATCTTGATTATGCTGACGACAAGGTGTTGCTGTGTGACAACTTTCAATCGGCACAAACAATGCTAGACGCTATTTCGCGTTCTGCCAAATACTTCTGAACGCGCTTTGAAGTGATTCTGCAGGATTGCTGTGATCACGTAGATTTGATGTTAGATGATGCAGTCATGGAGGTTTTTGACCTGTTTATATACCTGGGAAACTGCATCAGGGGCGGCAGAGGTGTAGGGAATGAAATAAAAGCGCGAATCTTTAAGGCTAGGGCGGTATTCGCTAATCTGGGGCATCTCTGGCGACTGAGGGGTATTGCTCTGAAGCATAAAGGTCGTGTATATAAGACAACGGTTAGGGCCGTACTACTTTACGGCAGCGAGACCTGGCCGCTCAGGGTAGAAGACGTGAACCGTCTTCAAGTATTTGACCACCGGTGTCTGCGTTCAGTCGCTCGTATCGGGTGGCACCAGCGTGTAAGTAACGAGGAGGTTAGAAAGCGGATGTTTGGTGGTGATTGCCAAACGAGTTCTTTTGTCCAGTCTCTACGTTTGCACAGGCTTAGATGGTTAGGTCACGTATTAAGGATGCCAGCTAGTCGTCTTCCACACCGAGCACTGTTCTCTGACACTGCGGCCGACTTGTGTAAGGTGCGAGGTGGTCAGATAATGACCTGACGTAGGGAAATGAAGTCGTTCACGAATGGGTTGGTCAGTGTAGATCGAGTTCGTCTCCCGGGCTGGGGTCCACGCGACTCACAGAGTCGATGGTTGGAGACTCTAGGTGAGATGGTGGCTAATCGAGCTCAGTGGCGTGTATGTTGTCGTTGTTTGTCCGAGGTGTCTGTGAACTGAGTGCATTTAATGACGCGGGGCTGTGAAAGCCGTAAGGAAGCTGTCTCGCTGATGACGCCTTACTCTCACTTGCAGCTCGGTTGTTTGTTTGTAAGGTGTAGGCACCTTGATGGTGGATGTTTGAATATGGACGTGGTCATTTTCAGTGGTTAGGTCCCTTCTCGCCCCCTTCTTTTTTCTTCTCTCCCTGCCTATATAGGGTTTGCTTTTTCTTCATGGTTGTGTGGCATTTAAGCATTGGTGTGAACCACTGATGTATTGCTGTCTATGATGATGATGATGATTACAGGAGATAGTGAGATCTAAGCTAAGATTTAGGACTAGTAAAATATCAATTGATCATTGACAGGTTGGGTTACCCGGAGCGTGAGTCGCCAGTCATTCTTGGAGTAAACCTCACCCTCTTTATTCCCACGTGGCCCTCAATGACTGGAATGGGACTGTAACCCTCAGATTTCACAAAGCTGATGGTAACAAGAAAAAAAACTTGTACACGTCATTTGGCATGTTGTTAGCCATAGAGGAATGTTTTAGATGGAATTCGAACCGTTTCTTGAAAAATTGGTAGCTGCAAGGAAGTGATCCCTATAAGTGGATAGGTCAGTTGAATGGAAGAGCACAAAACGCATATTAAACAACGTCGTGTTCTTCCACGCCCTCTACCTTTTACAATCAATGTGCTGCTACTTTGAGTATCACAACAAGCTTGCTGAAAAACTTTAAGCAGCCAATACAAACAATTCGAAATTAATACATGTATTACTGATGAGTAGTCGGAGATTTTGTTTATTTTCCAGTTGAACATCACTCACATTTGATCACAGTCTCCACATTCAGATAGACATTCCAGTCAGCATCTTCGAAAACAGGCACTAGACTCAAGTTTCGCTTTCATCAGAGCTCGTCAGTAGTGCGTATCCATGCCACGGCCGGGATCTGAACTCAGACCGTTCCAATCATGAGGCAACCGTGTTGACCACTGCGCCATTTGAACTAACATTAGGCACGACCGAAACATCAAATCTGAAGGCTCATGTATGTTCACGAGTGTTCGAAAGAGCGACAACCAGCGGCACCGTAAAAGGAGCATATGATTCGCAGACCAAAACCGACACATGAATCAGTCGAAGTTGTATGCGTCTATCACGAACGAAGTTAGGTAGATTTCAACAAATGTATTGTATATTCATAGCAGGGTCTCTGGAATTGTCTCAGACATGCAGATGACAGACGGAGGAGGCAGACGAGAACCAACAATAGGCAGATGGTAAGCTTAATGAGCTTAATTTCAAACTAGGGTTGATATTTGTGAAAGCCATTCTTTAAAATGAGACATTGTTTTGGTGCAAAAGACATCAAAGTAAAGACTCAGCATTCCATAGACAAAACATAACGAAGACATTCTTGAAATACTTCCGGTAGAGCCATAGTAAATCCTCCAGCAACATTTACGGAACGTTCACTAGATCACTCACTGTATACAAGGGAGGGATGACCGATAGTGCAAAAGTTACTACACCAACCCGTTTGCTATAAATGCTTCGAAATTTAAAGACGATTGTAAGCGGTTTAAAGGCGATTTAATAGTCTCACGAAAGAGAGAAAGTTAAAAGAGAAACTTGCTCGCTTCCATGCTCAAGATTTTGGGCGATGTCACGAAAAGTTACATTTATTAACAAACTTATATAAGAAGAATTACTGTCTTCTGGCGACATGGGCTAGACGGTGAGTTGCATGTTATCTCCAACAAGTCTTGCATTGTGTTGTAAACATCAGTTGGAGGACAGGATTGCGAAAGAACTAGCAGAAGAACTCATTAAAAATAAACGACTCAAGCAGAAAAAACAGCTGAATTCCGGTTTTTTTTTTCAAAAATAGTGAGACCAGCACTTCGGAAATGCGATTACTGTGCGGTGAAATGCATCTTTATGATACGATGTTTCTGATCTACAATAATAATTCCTAGGAAACGAGAGAATGCTCCCCTCTGGGAGATGTGTCTGTTATGGGAGTAGGACATCTACTGAACCACACGTTGCAACCCTGGATAGTGTCTTATGGTGGAAGCGATAATACGTTTAAGCTCAATCGATACCACAACGTTATCCGCAAATCGTTGTGTGGTGCTTAGGCAGATCGGATCCAGAAGGTCAGAACAAGTTGGATCGGTCAATACATCGTTACTAACAGCATAATCAGCAAAATAACTTGTACGGCAAACTTCAATTGTTCACTTCCACTAGGGTTAAGTCAACAATGAGTATCCAACGCGCTGCGCTGATCTATGGATAAAAGCAACAATGAAACATTCGGTCAAGGCTAGCAAGCAGGGATGAAACCAAAAGGTCAACGTCCCTGGGCGGCATGTTTATATGGAGTAAGTACGTCTGAACCAGCCAACATAAAACAATACAGTTGAATATAGGTGGATGAAAAGAGGTCGACAGGCATTGACACACGCCCTCATGTGGAAGCGATAAACGAAGTATGCAGCTTCAAAGGAGGCTGACTGGGAATTCTATGGGACTGTGGCAGCTGCAATCACTTGTGAGTGATGTTCAGTATAGATAAATCAAAATCTCTTGCCACTCAGCATATCGAGAGCTCCTCGAAATTCTTAGGAATTTGAGCGAAGAATGACTTCCGGTCGAGAGGTCCATGCGTTCCTCGTGAAAGTATATGCGTCCCTACCTCGCCCACATGATGGAAAAATTTTCTGCACATTTTTTCGGGATAAACTACATGGAATAATGATCAAATTCTTCGCCAATACACCCTCTCCATCCTCCCGCTACTGTTTTTTGGCACGACCTTGAGCAACAGGCCAGCAATCACCTTGTGGAGTCCCAATTGATGTAACAAATCAGTTATTGTATCGATTTGTGCAGACCCCAAGCACTATCTTCTCAGAACTATGAAGCTCGAAGTTTCCTGCCTAAACTCGAATTTTCCCTTCATATAATGTCTGTTTTTGTCTGTTTTGTTGCTCTACTCACAAAGCTGACTCGTTGTACAATTTTCAAATTTGGTGTTCAAATATGTATATGCTTAAAAATCATTACGTTGATCACGCTCTCCTGAGTGTGTTTCTCACAAACGCGTCGAGAAATATACCATTATTATTATTATAATAATAAAAATATCGATCAACAAGTTAATCAGTCTGTGACTTCAACTTGGAGAAAACTCCTAGTCGAGAAGTCAATGATTGGAGTTAAGATAGCTACTGTGTCTACTATCAAACCGATCCAACAACCTCAACTCCACTCACCGGTGAATGTAGCTGAGCGTTCACATATTATGGTTCAATCGTGGCTTCACTGACGTAATGGTCAACACAGTCGTTTCACGAAAGCGTCATCGGAGTTCTAGTCTCGTCCGTGGAAAGAATATGCATTAGTGACAATCTCTAACAAGAGCGAAACACGAGTGTGGTGTTTGTTTTCGAAAGAGGCTGCCAGGAACAGCTACGGGAACGCTGCAGCTGCAATCGGCCATGAGTGGTGTCAGGCTTGTGGTAATCGAGATCTCCTACTGTTCACCACTAAAAGACACATTTTCTAGACTTGCGGGGTCAACACGACCAGCTTAACAGTATGTGGATTAGGAAGATCAACAGGGAATTTATGTTAACTCTGGAAGGTCACCAGGGGAAATGGGGAGAAAATCGTGCGATCAGAAGTAACAGCAAGAATGGAATTACCAAGGGGACTTTGTATCCAGGTGCGAAAATCCGTGACCTATCGAAGCGCGCCTTCTAGAGAATTTGCACCCAGGGAAGTGGTTTCTGGAAGATAGGGTTGTAACAGAACTTCAGACATTATTATTGGTTGTCTCAGTTTTCGGCAGTTCATCATTATGTGATGGTTACACCGTCGTCAGAGAAAGTGGTAAGCAAAAGCCACGTGATAGTAAACTTTATTTTGTATATCCAGTCGTATTTCGAGTCAGTAACAACAGTCTAGATAAGATCCGGTAACAATTGAATGCGGATGTCTAATTTGGCATCTGTTATAACTCTGAGTTGTTTTAGTGACCGTATGACGTTTATGTTGGTAGGGTTCCATATAACTGCTAGGCTCCCCTCCTAACATGCAGCGTCTCCATCAGACAACCATTTTTTCTTACCGAATGGTGTTTCTCGTTGAGAGGTGTATTATACTTTCAAAAAAGTAGGCGGTTTAATTCAAACTGAAACGAGGAGTCGCTGGAATGAATTTATTTTCACTTTTTCAAAAATCGATTTCATAAATTTCAATCAGTCGGTTTATCTGCTTAGTTGCAAACTCATTTACAACAATAGAGTTCGGTGGTATCAAACTGTGTAAGTTGAAACAAATGGTTGTGGAAAATACAAATCAATCACATCTTGGTACTCCATGTTGGTGCAAGATGCATCCGAAGAGTCACCAGAACAAGTATTCTGTTTATATCGTAGGAAACAGGGCACGTTGAACACATTGAAGAACAGGCTACCAACACGATTGGCTGTTTCTGTTCCTGCATTCTCAAGGCATACAAGGAACCTGTAATATAATGTATCCATTGCAAGATGTAAAACATCTGTGTATACCTGAATATAAAGATGTGCACTGACAGTCTTAAGAGATGTTGGGTATTAAACAATTGCACAAGTAGCAAAGATTGTGTGGTGAAAGTCAAGGTTTTGGTAAATTGTCTGTTTCTGGTGATCGTCGTGTACGGTATGTTGCTTATTACCGTTTCCAATACCACGTGAGCGATCGTAAGAGTCGACAACATAATTTATGACAAAGATCACGATTAATCGGACAGGCTCTACGTATGCCAACCGTGTAGCATTCTGTTTACATTCTCTAAGTGTAGACAGGGCAACTAACTGGCATGACATAACGGTGTATGGCTATGCAGTAATTGACATTATGACTGACATCCGTTAACTCTGGTATGCTTCCTAGCTGGGGATGAAAAAATTACTACAGTCATCCAAGGATGTAGCAGCTAATCTCAGTCGGTGCCTGGAGTGTTGTTATATCTGTTCCTGTGGTCTTCTCTAGTTGCTACCGTGAACGCTTCTTTTCAATAATCAGATCCTACTGAAAAAGTACACACCTAACAAAACAGTGCAAACCAGTGAAATATTTCTGTTTTTTGTTAATGGTTACACCAAATTTGGTCCTTTTTGTCTGTTCGTTCATTTTCAGTTAAATATGTTTGTTAATTGGTGTGGAACTTGTATCCAATCTGTTATTAGACTTGTGAACACTAATAATAGTAATGATAATGAGAGTAGTACCTGAACATGGGTGCCATTTTGCGTATGTTTGGTTAAACAGTGTACACCAAATCTCGGTAGAGAATTGTGATACTCAGAATTAGGAACTTCGGATAGCCCTAGGAATCGTACGTGAATTGAAAACTCCCACGCAAGTAATAAGGAGAAGACCTGGTACTGGTGGCAGTAAGCAATTGTTATTCATGAATTGGGACGCCGAATTTATGGATGTACAATAGTATTAAAGAAATCACAGCCTGTCGTTGGCTGACCTCATTAACACATGCAACATCATAAACTGTATGTTAATTGGTGGAATACGGAACAGATGCATTGGTGAATAATGGAAGGCACAACACTGTGACCGTTCGTCCAATCCTGATGTTGTATCTTGAACGCGTTATTTGGATTGGCCGTTTGTCAGATCTTCTGTTGTGTCAGGGTTTGGATAGTTAGTGAATCGAGATCTCCACCACAAGAATATACTCAGAATATTTGTTTGGATACCAGTTGTAGAATATATAGTCACACAACAAACCAGAAAATACAAGAATGTGCAGGTATTCTAAAATTTTACCGTGTTGTGTAATCATGTTAGTAGTGCACCAGTCAACCAATATTTTTTCATTCACTCTGACAGTCAACGGCAGCCGATCTCATATCTGTTTGATGAGTTGATTATCGACCTCTGCCTCCAGCCTCATGAGCTCTTTCTCTCAAACTTGATGTTTGCGATCAATCTATTGCCATGTTTGTTTTAAAAACCTTATAATCAGCTAAGTTTGATGTAAATGTGGCCTTTACTCTGATCAGCATTAAAAATCATTATAGTCATATACTTTAATTCGGTAGTTTCACGGATGATCAAAAGATTTGTTCGCAGCCATACATAGAAACATTTGTTTCCGAAAGATATCATAATTTGTATGGTAGACCACAGCTCCTTCAATGAAATGCAAGGGTTTGAATGTAATTCTGACAAATCGATCTCATGTTTGTTTGCTCGTATGCCATATTTCCGCTGGGGGAGCTAATAGAAGCCTACTTTTATCGGTCCAATAATCAATCAGTACATTTTAGCTAAATGCTTGGCTCAATTTCCGAGTGCTTCCTCTTAACCCAAGTTGGTCGTATAAAACACTTTTACTGTAAAGGCTATTAAAACCGGTGAATTGAATGTAATCATAAATTTTTAGTCGTGGCTTACTTCTGATTAAGTAAAAATAGTCCACGAGGTGTATCATGGTGTATCACGGCTTAACCCAGGCAAGAGGCAGAGTTTACATTTCCACTCGTCGGACTAACATTCACTGTAACTATCTCTATTGAAACGCAAACTGACCCGGGCTCTGTTGCGCATTGATTCGTGGCTCGCGGTTGTAAACCATGACAGACGTTATTTGGCGTAAGATTCTAAGATTAAGTTTCACTTCTGTACATTAAACGGTAGTATAAATATATGGGCACATTTGGTGGAGCGAACTTCCATGAAATAGCCATTTGAGTAATTTTCGGAATAGCCGCTTTCCAGTTGTATTTAAAAACATATATTTCGTTATTATTTACAATGCAAATGTCAATTAAAAAACGTTGCTCGACGCAAGTTGGGTAACCTACTTTTGCGGTGACTGATGCTTACAAATATTGGATGGTGGTACGCGCATACTTGTTAACTTTGCTATCTTGACTCGCCATGCCCTTAGAATGTTGCTGTAAATGAATCTCGGTCTTTAACGCATGCCCGACTGTACATAACACAATGTGGTTAATTCAATAGCCCGTGTTTACCTGCAGTTGACTGAACATCTGTAGCCGGCTAGGTTTTACTTAATGACGTTTAACGTCACGAGAAAGACTTATAGAGGTTAGCAGAAATTATTACTGGACGTTAACATGTGCAATCGAAATTCATCACTCCCAGTTTAGTATGATCACCTACACATGTGTGGAATATGTACAAATTTATTCGACATTCTTATTAAGCTTGACATGATTGAGACATTACAAATGGACGGTTACAATGCGATTGAAAGTTGGAAATGCATGCAGCTTATTTGTGAATATCAGAGTTACTGAAGATAGGGGTCAATCACTTCACAAAGCCACGTGCATAGGGAAGAACAAACCGCCAATTATATTTTAGACTACAGAGCAAGTATATTCTTAGAAAATTTGTACACTTAAATATGCACAAGTTTGTAGGTGTTTATTACTTACTCGTCGTCACACTGACAGTTGGAAATTGTCACCGGAGATGGGTTATAGTAACCCCATTTGGTTGTCAAACTGGGGATGTTTTCGAAACATTGATCATGCTTCTGACAACACATATCGGCTTCTAGTTCATCCCCGAACATTCGATCTCGAGTGGCTTCGTTGCCTGTAGGGGTACGCGCAAGTGATCATACAGTTGTTGCAGTTAATACTAAAGTCATTTCGTCATTAGCAATAATCAAAACTGTAGCACGTGTTACGCAATCTAATTTTGTTTACCCCGTAGTACGTTTGATCAGATTGATAGTTGTTTATTCCGTTGACATTGTTACCGAAACTGCGTGCGTTGGTTAGGCCAGGTTGTACCATATGTCCACACAAGGTGGAACGATCATATGATGACAAACGACACAAAAGGACGATGGCGTGACATGGACTTTGATGTCCTTGAGATAGTTAAGTACCTACCTGATAAATAACGCAAGTACTGTACCATATCTTGTTTGGCTACATTCTCGAGACAGTTAGGTGAGTCATGACTTGATGGTCCACTAGAAATATCAGAAGGATGGTGAAAAAAATTGCCAATAAAAAATTCAGCCTATAACGAAATTTGCTGAAAAGTGGACTGGACATCGCGCCCATATGACTCACACAATGAAGGCCAGCTTTCCTGGTGCGTACAAATTTTGGACTCTTCCTAATCAGATTAGACTTTTCTACCTATAATTGCATTTTTTTTCTTATCAATACCTTTTTTTCCAGACCTTTTAGGTGAAATAAAACGGTTATCAATCTGTCTTTCACGCATTAGTCAGCTTACACCAAATTAATATACAACGAGTCAAAAAACAACCAGAACTTCAGTTTACATTCAAACAACCATGAACATTCTTATGCTAGAAGGTTGTTTTAATACAGTGAATTATAAAATGGTGAATGCAAAACTTCAGGGTAAAAGTTATGTTTGAATATTACGAATTCATAGACTGCAACAAGGAGAACCAAAATGTCCCAAACTACAATGATACTTAGTTGATGGTTGGGAACAGTGGTGGTGTTGTTCCTAAGCCCGAACAAAACGTTTCTAGGCGCAGATGACTGAGTTGTGAAAACGAGTTCCAGCAGCCCCAGTTACGAAAAGAATCATACACCTCATTGCCTTTGACTGGATGACATTCATTTGTAGATTGAGCGAAACGCCTCTAGCACATTGACAGGGTGACTGGAATTCCCCAGGTGTTACTAAAATGGCACTGTTAGGTGAGTTAGGTTTTTTGTTGTTCACGGACCTGGTCATGTGGTCAACATAACTGGTTCCACAGGGACAAGTGAATAGGTGTACACAAGACGAGGCTGCAGCAACCGATAACTCGTCTTTTACGTGTAATTGGAAGTCAGATGGACGCGTAGTTTGGTGGCACAAAGTGCCTTGATAACTGAACTTGGGGATCCTATATTTGACAGTTCCAGCTAATGTATCACCCTTGAAGGGTAAGCCGATATGCACAACTTCCAAATTTAGCCAGATGCGACTGGTCTCTTTTGGTTTACACAGTCGACTGTTCTACACAAGAATGGTCATTCTAGGCAGCTACGTTACTTTCTACGAAATACCCGGAAAAACGTATATTTACTCATAACAAGAAGCCTGGAAAATATGTGATCAGCGCAACTCAGAGAGAAGTGATGTCAAATAAAATTTCATAGCAGGCTTTCGTTCACGACATTGCGTCACCTGGTTCAGTCTTTTGTGAAGAGCGCATACCCTGCAGCCGAAATGTGCTACTTGTCACCAACCCTTGGGGTTAGCTACGAAAGCGTTACATGTTCATGCCTAACCATTCTGTCCCACATCTAACATATCAGTCCTTCTTCAATTACAATGACAGGTATATCAGCAGAACCGTTCGTTCGCGGATGGTCAAACATGGTCTCAAATGACTGGTTCAAACCACCACGCGAATTGGCAACCAAACAAGCATGGAACCTAGTGCTGTCAACCGTCAAGTATATTCTCAAAATGGCTATCGAGGCCAACGCAGCCAACCCGTTCATTATGTAGCACCGAAACCCAAACTTCACAGTTCCGGCGATCAGTGGAACCAAGTTGACTAAAATAATGTTCGAAACACTGAGTTCCCTTTAACAGCTCCCTCAGTGCAAAACTAAGATAAACGTTACGATATATTAACTTTCCGTTTACTTTCACCAGTCGTACACGTAAAACATGCAAGTTATATATAACAGACATTTAGACAGACATCCATTGCACGATAAACAAATGCAATGAAGCAGTCCAAAGAGTTCAAAGGAAAGATATAGTTCTATTTTTGCCATTCAGAGGGGATCATTTAGCAAACGACATCAGGGCACAAGTTGAAATCTGCTCCATCTCGTACGTACGCGGCTGTCCAAGTTCGCTTGATTCAAAGCACCAAAGGACCCGTTCTACACAATCGCGAATGCAATTTGTCTGACCATTCTGTCTCTCAAATTGTCTGTCAGTTCACTTACAGTTGTGGTGACATCTACATAGGCAGATCAGACTGACAGCTATCCGAGCGAGTGGCAGAACACGTCCCGAACCGGTTTAAACAACGCATGACCCAAAAATCTCAAACTAATTGATCCGTTGCCCGAAGCCCTGCATCATCGATTGTCAAACATCTCATGATAACAAGTCATCAGATCGACCCAGTTAGATCATTTAAAATACTACTACGTCATCAAAACCCGGAGCTAGTTGCTTTTAACGAAGCTATGCTGATTAGAACTCACCGGCCTGCATTATGTGCACAAAAGTGGTTGCCGTAGTAGTGATGACACAATAGGTGGGTGTGACTAAGTGCGTGTCCATACCCCGCCTATATCTAAATATCCGTTATACATGACTTGCACTTTCTACGTTTGCGGCTGATGAGAGTAAACGAAATGTTAGCATATCGCAACATGTCTTCTTTCTGCACTGATAAAATAATGCTAACCGGTGCGCAATAGCTGGGATTTACACCGCCCGTCATGCATGGGAGTCATATTTATCCCCAAAAGTTACCCCGTTCAGTTGCTGTCTTTGCGTTTCTTTATGATATATTGTGAGCACTTTCAATACGAAATAAATCGAAACCTCAGATTCCAGTTGCATTCCTCTTCATACTGATTTGATAAATTTGATCAACGGAAAACGGTCCTGTTAATCAGTAATCCACGGTTTATACGATCTACAAGATCTCGGATGAAGTATGATCAATTAATTTTGGAGTGAAGTTGCAGCGTATGTCCGAATGATACTTACAAATCCACTAATTGTTTCTAAGATGCAGTAAAATTTCCAGGTCTGTGAGAGGATGTTACGATCACCTACAGGAAGAATGCATAGACACCACCTGTTTTAGGGTCATTGGTTATTTAAAATTCATGGTGGCGTAACCACTATGTGCTCGTTGGTCAGCCTCAGCAATTTCTATCCGTACAGTACGGTGTGTGGTTGAGGTTCGACGGTTCTCGTGCATTCGGTGAATTGTGACGGATCAGCACTTACTACTTACCTATCGGAAGCACGTGAATAACTTCTATCTATTGTCACTGAATCATCTTTTGTAAACATATGGTCACCCATATCTAACTCGTGGTCGGCCACGAGTTAGATATACATTCCTCATCAACCTTAGTCAATAGCTTCTGAATAGACAAAACCTCTCCTATCGGTCTTAAGTATAACCTGTTCTCTGATGCACACGGCTTTGTCGCTTGAAAGCTCTAGCGCCCACTTAATCACTGACAATACTACAAGTACCAAGCCATTCAAGCCATCTTGTACAGAAGCAAAAATGCACTGAGTTTCACATGCGCGCTTCAGTCAGTCAGCCCAAGATTCCGGATAAAAGGAGTGTGTGCATCCACAGGGTCATCTGAGCTAATAATTCAGGAAAAGTTGACAAAAACTGAGAAGCAACTGGAAAATGTTATAGTGACGGATTGAAAACAAAGGTTAACTTGTAGCCGGAAATCTTGTAGCTGGAGCCAATTACTAAACTAACAAGATACAGTGAAAAATGTTCCTGAAAAAGTGAATGCGTGGCCTTGAGTAACTCACTGTATTCAAACTGAGCATTATTCAATGGGAGGTATTGCTAGTTTTCACGATTACAGTACACTTAATAGCTTAGAAGGAGAATCAAAACCTATCGAGAAACAGCCTTCTTTGTATTAATTTGGTGATAATCTCCTTTTGTTAAATGAACCAAAATTATCAGTTAAAATTACACTGAAGTATGGATTCCAAAATTCTCGCTCACCGTGACCGCACCATCGAGTTCCGGGCATGATTAGCGGGCTTCCACGTCGATGTCGCCGCGACCTGACGCTTGAGCCACTGGTAAGAAATGCTCGACATTTCTCGCGGAATTCAGCAGCGGATGTGAACTGGAATTCTCCCAGAAGAATTTTGTTAGATCTCAGTTAAGAAAAGAAGTGATGGCATTCAGTGGAAAGCATGCTTGTTTGGTTGGTGGATCGTTAATTGTTCAGTTGTTTAATTGTTTAGAAAAGCCTTGTGTTTATATTTGGTAACTCAATTTTCTACAGTGAACATTGCTAAATCTTGGTTTACGAAAACGAACTAATTCAGAACTTGGACCGTGGGAAATCGAGCAAAACCCCTACCTCAGCAGTGTGTAAGTGGGTTACAGCTATTAGGACATAGCCACCTACTTCCACCACAGGTTTAACGTTAAGAAATTTGAGAGGTTGACGGCGGCCCACAATGTACGCTCCCTACAATAGGTTTTTCTGCATTCTCGCGTGCGCTCATACGTACTGAATTCGGAGCCACAACAGAAACATGAGGGTGAAAATTAAAAAATCCCGTCCGGTTTAAACAGCGACACCATCCAAAGTGTGAGAATTTCTTTCATACTTTTCAATGTTATTTGTATCATTATTGGAAATAAACCTCCCAGAGTTTGATTCAACGCAATCCTCTGCAGCACTAAACGCTATTGCAATCTTGTTCGATCGGAGTAAAATTCAGTGTGTATCTAACTTGAGCTGGATAACGAAAACAGACAATTCCGCTAGTAGACAATCTTCACACGACACTCTGAGAAGCTAAAAGCTGAATTGCATCTGATCCAGGTTTTGCTAGTAGAAGTTTCTTTCCTGTACCATTCATTCGATCACATTTCTTTGGGTGAAATGTTGTACCGGAGACACTTTTTCCGGAAAGCATTTCCTTCTTTAAGCAGAGACGCACCATAACGGTGTTGCCTCAGTGCGCACAACAACGATTTGTTTCGGGAAACGGACAGAATAAGAAATGTTCTCGTTAAACCAACCGTTCGTTAGGCAATTAACTAATGTCACCCCTCCCTTCCATCAAATTACGACAGTCCGAAGGTTGCGTTCGACTTGGTACTTTATGTTTTTTCCATAAGAAGGAAATAAGTCTTCTATGGCATGCGAAGGTCACTGTAATGAAATCTGACCCCACTTGTTTATATATGAAAAGACCTTAGTAGAATTCTGAAGAAGAACAGAACAATGGTGTGCATGTATTGAGCCTGGCCCAAACAGTACAATTTTTTAGTCAAAATTCTGTCATCCGAAACCGTTACTGAAACATTCATCAGCGTAAAATTCAAATGTATTCTGCTGCACTCACAGCCTCTAAAGCGTCTCTTTGTACTTTTCCAGAGATGGTTGTCCTGTTAATCTGCACCAGTCTCCAGTGATCAAATACAACGCTTATCTGTTCTCAGCCTTATCAGTGTTTTCAGTCGTTCAATCTATCCGAAACCCGAGGATAGTCGTATCAGTTATACAAGTACGTGTTCATTTAAGTTCTATAGTAACAAACACTTTCCTTTATGCAGCCTTTATCTGTGTTACTGATGTATTTCGAACATTTTTATGTTTAAACCGTTATATTAAAAATCTGTACTGTGATTTCCTACTACTACGTCAGTTTTGTGTCATCGCCATTCATCTTCACAGAACAGTTTTTCAGTTGTGGACCTCGAGCAACTGTTTTGAGTGTGACATTCACGAAATGATCATTTTCGACTGGTCCACTTCAAGTTTCCAGCTGGGGCTTGGACTCTTAGCTTGTTAGATAAATTGCACTGTCCATTTGTTATTTTTCCCACTGGATTTGACTAACTCTGTCTAATGACTAAACGATGAATGTCTACTAAATCTTTACTGAATATTGCCGTGGTAAAAGTGGACCGGTATTATGCTCGCTAGTTAAGAGCAACCTTGTGAGATCTGGGAGACGGTTGGACGGTGCTGAAACTTAGCGTAATAACAAGGGTAGAACACATTAGAAAAACCATGTGTAATTGGAGTAAACAAAGTTGTTGTTAATGTCTTCTTCGTTTTTCTGTCTATCCGGTGAATACGGGATAAGTAGCGGCCAACAGCCTCCTTTGGCTAAGACGGCTGCACATATGCAGCTTTCTCCATGTGGTTTAAGTATTGGCGTAACAATGATGCCACATCACCCGGTGCAATTTCACTATAGTGGACGGAGAAAGTTTGTGCATGACCCTCGCTCATAGTCTCAGGCAAGCAGCTTCGCAGAACACCTCTATGACATTATACGGTCTGCATACAGTGGGAAAGTATGTTGTTCTGCTACGCGCGGACCAAGCATCACAACACAGGAATATCCTGTGACGCTAGGGCAATGGCTGGCACCAGTTTTTCTCTATACGATTTGCAATGATTCTCCTGAATTACCGTACAAAATCTGACTAGCAAGAATTCAAGCCCAGTCATTTGTACGCAAAACGGTGTGATGGCTGTTTCGGTCATTTTTATGGCCTGGTCATCCAAACAATGGCCAACCATCGACAGCCACGGACGAATTACCTGCTACGCAGATTAGTCAAAGAGTCATTACTAGCCTCCAACTAACCACACAGATAAAAGCCTAATTACCCACAGGAATCCTGCCATCACAATTTTGCTTGTGCTACTTCTATATTTGTCTCCGTTTGTTTTATGGATTTTATTGATAGCTGTCTAACTGCAATACCGATTCAAAGTTTCAAACGTATTCCATTGGATAGATTGACCAGCTTAACTTGTGCTTTCTCTAATCCAGATTTAAAAAACTTGAAAAATTCAAGAGAGATTGTATGGCGCCGGAGGAATGTTCGCAGAAGAAGAAACCACAACTTCTTATAGAATGATACACCTGTTTGAAAGTGGACGCAAAGAAACCGCTCCCGAACTGTGTGATTTTATACTCAGGAGGCATTCCTCAGTTAATTACCACAACCATTGGTAAAATGTTTTATTGTTTATTACATAGTGAGGGAGCAAGCAGCTAAGCGGAATCGATCTAGTCATGTCTGAGACAGTCAGTCAGGTGACCAAAGCGGAGGCAGCAAGATGAAACCGAAGCAAACTCACCAATAAGAAACATGAATTTGATGCAACACAATAGAATTGCTGCGGGTCAAAAGGGTACTGGGGGTACGAAAAGAAACAAGTGGTTGAAGAATTCATACATATTGAATGGAAGAGGTAAGATGTGGTTGAGAAAACTCCATACAAAACAAACAGGAGTTAAAAGAATGCACACCGAATTACACTGATTAGAAAGATAGCGCAATATGGATCGAGGAAAGATGGGAGTGGTCAATCAGTTGGTAAATTGTGTGAGAAAAATACATCAACCTAAAATTTCAGGTTTAGAAGAAATACGAAGTAAAGTGAAATCGAAGAGTACAAGTTGCATTCTTACCAACATAGCAAAAGGCTGGTCACCAAGTGTTTCCAGACGCATAGAGTGGGATTCAGCCGATGTATTGAGACAGCTTCCACAACACTGGCATCCTGCTTTTGTTCGGGTCTAAAAGAACACTCCGAAGGTGGCACTTGGGTCCACTCAGTGCCCGACCTGTGGAAGGTGTTTTGTGGTGGCACTAACGGCACAACCGATCCCCGAATTCAAAAGCCATTTTGGTGTACGTGTGCCGAGGTGCCTTCTAGTACTGTCGACTTATCCGCTTCCACAGACACAATCAAACGTATACACAAGATTGGATTGAGCGGAAAGAGGCACCGTGTCCTTCCTAGGTGTAGTTGGAACATGGGTAGTTTTATCCACGGAGACCAGTCAGGCGGCGTTGTGTATGTGCTTGAAAATTCATCGGTGGAAATTCCAAGTGTCAACTTATGTTCACCAACATAATTACGAACAATATTAATAGCCTCATCACGCGAAACATTTGTGCATAATGACTCCACATCAAAGGAATTCGTTATCGACAGCAAAACGAAACCAAAGAACACCAGTTACCAACTTAACGACAGACTATTCACCAACTGTTTCTAGGCGCACAGAGTGAGATTCTGCCGATATGTGGATTTTTAACCATCTGTTTCTTTTTGTACTCCCAGTACCCTTGTGACACACAGCAATTCTATTGTGTTACATCAAACTAATGTTTCGGTCGCATCTTGCTGCCTCCGCTCTGGTCACCTGACTGACTGTCTCAGACATGACTAGATCGATTTCGCCTAGCTGCTTGCTCCCTCATTGTATAAAGTGTATGTTAATTTTGCAAAAGTAACCGATGGGATGCGAACGAAATCTAACTGCGAAAGACATCTTACATGGTACCGTTGGACTTTTCCAAATTTATCGGTGTGAACCAATGTTTTAGATATACGAACCATTCATCAGCAACGCTGCTGGAAATCCACCAGTTGATCACATAGCAAACAACAAAGAGAGGAAATAACGCACTCGAGCTGCAGCCTCTGAGAGCTCATCAGTAGTGAATATATGCACTGTGATCTCTGTAGAATTGACTACGCCGGCAGTTTATATCCGCCTACAAGATCTGCCACCAATTGGTAATTGGAAAAACTTCCCAAATCTCAGTCAATACGTATAATGTTGTTCAACTGCCTCCAAGAAGCGGGCTGCCCCAACTCAACTGAGGGAACATTTCCACAACGACAATGCTTGAGGTGAACGGAAATGATGAGTATTAGGGGATTTTGACTGAATGGTTGATAATTATATATATATACATATATATATATATTCAAGTTGGACATCACTCGCATTTGATCACAGCGTTCGCACTCAGATAGGCCATTCAGTCAGTCTCTTCCGAAAAGAAGCACTAGACTCGAGTTTCATTCTCGTTAAAGCTCGTCAGTGGTGCATATCCTCGCCACAGCCGGGATATGAACTCCTTCCAAGCTTTTCATGAAGCAACTGTGTTGACCATTGCGCCATTGACCACACATTAGTCACGACCGAATTATCGAATCTGGACGCTCGACCACCTTCACTTGTGAGCAATGATCATACGTGCATCCACGATCAATATAATTATATATATATAATATATATACGTATATTATTTATATATTTTATACATGTATATAATATTATATATAATACAATTATATGCGTAATATTAACCGCTTACAGCCAAATAGACGGAGTTGTTATGGGTAGTCGATAGATGAAGCGGCCAGGCAAAATGTTAAAATCCCTCGGTATGTTTTCCTGTTCTACTAATGAATTGTCTAAGTAAACTTTTTGTCAGTTTCATTAAAAGGTTAGTCGCAACAGGGTACGTTCTGTGCAGTTAAAGTAAGTACCATTCACGTGTAACCATGTGCGCGACCTATAATCATGATCGCCGGTAAATTGGACGGATAACCAATGTTCATGAGCAATTAAGGTTGATGTCATCGTGATCAAGTCTCATACTGGTCGGTGCTTGCAGTCAACTTCCCGCACATTGGTAGAATGAACGAATTTGCAGCTTAATAAGATGGAAAGATTTGTCTATTATCTATAGTATTTGTCAAGCTATCGCAGTTTACTTGTCAAGTTTACGAAGACAGAATAATAACAGAAATTTAACGTTGACACAATTCAGTCATCAGCCTCAGAAATACAGACATGTGGCAATGATTGTACAACTTCCTTGTAATGTGTTTTGAAGAATATGTGAAGTACGATAATCGTGTTGTGGGTTTTAAAAAAGTACAACCAGTCACAATCCAGACCATTTTTTGAAGCTGATAAAAACAGAAAATGCATGCCACACATATCGAACGAGTTAATTTACGGTAGCATAAAACTTACGTAATTTGACGGGGCAAAGAGAGCTGATCAAACGAGACAGGTCTGCCGATATTTGGAGCATCAAATACGCACATTCTTAACTCGTGCTGTACGTCAAATATGAGCCGTAGGTCAACATCGTTAGACTGAACAGCTATCAGATCGATTTGAACCCATGAGATTTTGTTGTGTGAATTTTGATTGGTTATCAGATCGTGTTCCCCGTTGATTGTTTGTGGAATGGTCCATACGTACAGCCAGTGAGTATCGGACAACAGTTGCTTCCATTGTAGTTCTGGTTCCCTGTAAGTAGAACTGATTACCTGTTCACAAACAAAGGGTTGTAGTTTAATTGCCCGTTAGCTGAATTTTGGGAAATTTAGAGTGGTTCGTGAAGGAACCATAAAGTAGACACTTCCCGGTGGCAAAAAAACAACCTTGGTGTTCGACACGTAAGAACAATGAAGAGAAAACAACAGACCATTTGTAACGAGATATCTTACTAAAACTATAACAGACCATCAACCGTGCGATGTCGGGTTCGAAGTCCGTTCATTTTGAATGATTTGATCCAGGTTCACGCAACCCGGAACCACACCAACTTCAACCGACCTAGAGTATCAGAGTGCAATAACCAATTTTTGGTGTGAAAGCCGAAAAAATGTTAACCGTTTTCAGTCCGTGAAGTTATAGTGATAGACATAGTGATTTGATGACAAAAGGTCGGAAACAGTTCGTACTGGTCACGACCGATTATTATTATTATTATTATTATTATGGTTCTTGATTTCAGTTAATGAAATTTTGATGCAAGTGCACTCATGCTGCATATCGATTACCTACCAAGATGTTGATTATCAATCAAAACAACTAGGTTACAGTTAATTTACCTTACCGAGCATATCCTCACCGGATTACAGTTACCTTTAATCATGGACCGTGATAATAGAGTCAAGACGGCGGGCAGTGCGATGTATGCTTTTAACATTCTGAGGTGACTTCAACACCTCTGTGGGGCTTAACCTATTGTGGTGGATTATCTAACCGGAGGTGCGGGTACTCCAACTCTCGGTGGACTACATCGATGAGGTGGCAAGGTATGTTAAAAGTCCATAGCGAGCGAGTCGGGGACAGCATTGGCGACCAAATGAGCCATCGCTCAACTGGACCGTACCAACGGACGTGACATGGCAGGGGGATTGGGATGGATAACCAGATCAGGGACACGGCTATTCCAACACGGGGAAAATCTCGATACTGTTGTAGAATACGGTCAAAGGCCATAGTGGATAGATTGCGGACAACAAGGGCGACCGGACGATTCATCGCCCAACGAGATCGGCTCAACGGGCGGGGAAAGGCAGCGACAAAACCCCTGACAGAAGACGTCGGACACACAAACCGAATTGCAGACGACGTGTGAGCAGAAACTGCGGCACTTGTGAACCGGAATGACGACTCATAAACGCGAGCGCGCGTGCAGCATGACAACCAGCATGCATTAGTGAACGCCTTCTCGCCACACTATGGTGCAAATCCCAGTCGTCCTGAAATACACGGTCATCTTAGCGACCTACTTCTCTGGGGTGTGTGGGACAGTGGGCGGTGGTACTCGTGCAATGCCTTTTCGACTCGTAAGTAAGACTTTCTACCTGAAAGTCGTGACTATTGAGGGTTGGAATCACAATGCGTCTGCCCCCAACGGAAGATTTTTGAGAATTAGATGGGGAAGGGGCGTTCTGTTGGTTGAGTGAGCAATTGGAACAATTTCATCATACAAAAAGTCGGAACTAGTTACAACGGCGGTTGCATCTAAATATCCAGCGCAATCTGCATATGAATTGACAAGGACAGTATAAAAGGTCAGACTACCGTTTCTATCCACAACGTGCAGAGAAGAGAAGTCTAGAAGAAGAGAAGTCTAGTTAGGTGAGAAGGCATATAAAGAAGCATGACATCTCTAAGTGATTAGAACAACAGTTACCACTTATATGGAACACTGAATTCCCTTTAGCCATTTTACAGGAGCAGAAAGATGTCTGTTGTCATTTTGTCTACTCTCATCATTCGTGAAAGTAAAACATTCAAGTTATACACAAGTTAAAAACTAAGGCAAACAATGACTAGACACGCCTATAAACACACTAGAGGTGGTACGTTGGCTAGTGGAAATTTTTGATTCCGTCCACAAAGTTTTACCGTACATTGCCTGAAAAGCCCTTAGCTAACGTCTCGTTGAATACTCAAGTAACGTATTCTATGGATATGGATTCCTTCTGTACGAATGTTCCTCTTCATGAAACAGCGGAAATTCTGTGACCTTACCTCTACTCAGAATTGTGGTCCACATAAACACCCGGAAAATTTCATTTTACTGTGTACAGAAATCATCCATTTCGACTTTGAATTACTTGTTTGCAGCTAGAGATACGGGGTTGCTTTGATCAGCCCGTCAAGCCCAACACTAGCAGACTTTCCAGAATGACTTAGCGGCAAGTTCCGGATTATATAGCTGAGTCGTTAATTTTTACTGATGCTACTCATTTTGATTTTTCTTTCAACTTGCTTGATAATATTCAACCCCAACGTCATGAAGTTGAGTTCAAGAAAAGTTGAGCTTTTTCGAAGTATTTATTACTAGACATCGTTTTTCAAGTTGACCATCACTCACATTTGATCGCAGTGTTCGCATTCAGATAGACTTTCCAGCCAGCCTCTTTCGAAAAGAAGCACTAGACTCGAGTTTCGCTCTCATTAGAGCTCGTCAGTAGTGCATATCCTTGCCACGGCCGGG